>CATQJA010000209.1:0-190477 GCA_958295435.1 Mesorhabditis spiculigera
CCGGTAATGAACCAGGACCGATAAAAGAGCATCATAAAATTCAGAGAATAACACAATTTTAAGCGCAAATTAGCTATACTTCCCCACCCCATCACCTGAAACATAAAACTAATTTGTTCAATTTTGCCTTTAAATTTGAAAACCTACAAAGCGTCTCGATTTGCAGCTCGGAATTGATGATGTGGAGCGTCGCTTTGAGGAGGAAGAGCGGGAGCACGATGTTGAATATTTTCTTCTTTTCTAATTTGTTTAACAGCAGCGGGCCGAGCCATTGAATTGGGGCCAGGATGACGAAGAGCACAAGGGTCATTGTTAGGATCTGTAAAAATATTTTAAACTATTAATTTACTAATTAATAAGATCAAAAACATATTAAAATTTTAAAATGAAAGCTATGTATCAATATTTTTTTCAGTATCTGGTTAATATTAACTTGCAAAATGTATTCAATTCCAAAGAATTTAAATAGGGCTAGCAAGTATATGATAGAAATTAAAAAAGCATATTAAAATAAATCGGACAATAAGCGTTACAATCGAAAACCTTCAAAAAAGTTTGACGCTATTTTTACTAGAAAAATGTTTCAACCAGTACACTCACTCTTGCACGATTGTTTCATGCAGTTAGCGATGGTATTACCCTAAAACCTAGTGTATAGGTCCGGTACAATTTGGTTCCGTACCAATACAAATGACACCGAATAATGTGCGTAGGGGTTACAATTCGGCCCGAGCTATGTAAGCCAAAGAGCCGGTTCTCAGGGCTCATGCAGCCAATTCTTTCATTATAAACTCCTCAAATTGTTGAAAATAGTCGAAATACGAACAAATATTCCATCAAAATTGCAAAAATACCAGTCGTGAGCGGCGTTATTTGCAAGAAACCGAAAAAAACGAAACACACCTAATGACGGTCATACGGAATTACGGACGCTCCGTACACATGAAAATTTTCACCCGGATCTATACACGGGGAGGACCTATACACGAGGTTTTAGGGTAGTTGTACAGTTAGTTCGAAATCAATTATTATGCGCTCAATTAAAAATTCGAAAAGCTAGTAGAAATTTCAACCTACCGAATTGACGCTCATCCCCTCTTCGCGATAGACTGGAATGGCGAATTCGCCTTCCAATAAAACAATATTTGTCATTAGAAATAGCTGCAACGAGGCGACGAGCAGGAACTTCTGAAATTAGGCAGGCTAGCAGAGATTGTTTGAGGAAAAATCTATTTTTGGCGTAAAAGCTCACATTTCCAAGGCCGGCCTTGGCCACGATGACACGGCGAAATTTTTGAAAATGCTGCTGGTAGAACGAGGTGAGTGTGAATTCATCTGAACGATTTTGTGTGATGTTTTCGACAATTTAGAGGCTTGAGTATTCGTAAAAATTCAGGTTCGGCGATTGACATATTAACCGACCCACACCGATGCGCTGGTCGGAGAGGTATGAAACATTTCATGGTAAATAATTATTTTTGAGCAATTATCCTACTATCCTACTATATATAAAAAAATAGTGTCTGTGTGTGTATATTTGCATGCACTTCCGTAAGTAGTACCGCACCTACAGCCTAGGGAAGGTTTTAAGGTACGTACGATACGTTATTAGGTGCGTAATGGTCCCGAGATGGGTGCACACATATAAAATTGAAGAAAATAGGCTGTTTTCGCTATTAAAATTAAGTTTTTGTAAATATATCGAAAAACCTCTTTGTTAGGAGGCAATTAGCATTGACCGGAAGTGGCCGTAGCCTATAAAAAGGGAGGGAGAGTGCGCTTTTCATTTTTTTGGTGATCGGCATTCGGCAAGCCCTATGTAAAGTCAAATTTTCAGATGTCCTAACGGGTCCAGGGTTGAAAAGCCGCGACGCGGTTTTTCAACCCTGGTTTTTAACTGAACGCATATGAATTGTACTACTGCAAAAGAATGCATAGCTGAAAAACCATGAAACTTTTCTTTTTTCGTAATGACCAAAGTATCGAAAATTGCAATTCTCAATACTTTTGAAATCTTAAAACAGGATTCCCAGTTCGTTTCTGCAGAGAACTTATGCTAGAAAATGTGTGAAGGCATAATCCATCAAAAAATTATGCGATTTTTGACGGGTTCAATTCGTCACATTTGATTGACTGTTCTACATGCGGTCGTTTGTTGTAAGAGGGCAGTTACTGTCTTTCAAAAACCCTGAAACATTTTTTCGGAATATGTGCCGATAAGATGGTCAAACATAAACAAAATATTTCTTTTCTCGGGCTAAAATCGATGATGGAATTCATTTTTGTATCAAATTTTTAAGCGCAGAACAACATGTATGCCCCGAATCGCCAAATCAGTTTTGCTGCAAAGACTGCTAATCCATTAAACGGGATAAAAATTTTTCCTGATACACAAATGTTGAAACATGCCCTTTAGTCCGGGCCTTCCACTCGGCAGCTTTGAGCCAACGATCAGCATTAATAGGTTCAGGAACTGAAATTTGCAAGGTTTAAAGTGGTGGAAATGGCCAGACTTTGGGTCCTTCTAGGCGCTTGATTTCATTTGTTTTTTTATATTTTATTTTGATTTTGCCGCTCGGCGACACGCAACGCCCGCAGCTTGGCCCCATAAAGGACTCGTAATCCGTTACGTAATCAAGGGCAGGCCTACGCGTTGCGTGTCGCGGATTTGGCAAATCGAGGAATCCATTGCCCTTCGCTTCCTGGTACCTTTCTTGTGCATAATTAAGTTACTTCTTTTATGGCATGTGAAATTAGAGGATTAGATGTGCATTAAATGTAATGCACATGCGAACATGATGCAAATGTAATACACATAGACTTGCTCCAATTACAAAATAACAAATATTAGCGGTAGCTTTGGGTACACAAAACACCTTTTTTTTTGATTCCTGCGTTAAGGCTATTTATGGAAAATCAATTTTTGGATTTGTGCATATTTTCGAAACTCATAGTTTCGAAAGTCCAATTTTCGAAAACTCACATTTTCGATACTCATATTTTGTAACTCATGTTGACAAACGGATGTTTTTGAGAGGAGTGAAGATTGGCTTTCATAGTAATAAGTCTTTGCGAATTAATATACAAAATTTATAATTTACCAATTTGATTTTATATTAGTAAGTCCGAAAATATGAGTTTTGGAAATTCTGATTTTCGAAAATATAAGTTTCGAACATATGAGTTTCGAAAATATGAGTTTTCGAAAATATGAGTTTCGAAACGAGTTTCGAATATGAGTTTCGCAAATAGTAGTTTCGAAAATCTGAGCGCCTACCGAAGTTTTGCGTGTGCAACCTTTTAAGAGACCAAAATACAATTAGCATTAATAGATACTGCAACCATTAAAAAATCGCAAGGCGGGAATTGCAAACAAGGTATTAACGTATTTGCACGTGTTATCACACTGATTATGTTTCATCTTGAGTTTAAAGAAAGATGTTTTGTGAAAATCTAATGTTCCATGGGGTTTTGATTCATTAATATAAAAGTCCTTCGATCTGAATAGTACTTTTTTGGATTAAATTATAACATATCAGCACTAATAGATAGTCAAGCCTTCAAAAAATCGCAAGGCGGGGATTGCATTCACGCGTACCATTTCAACTTGAGTTTTTAAAGAAAGATGTTTTGCGAAAATCCAATGATCCATTGATTTTTAATTCATGAATATAAACGCCGCTTGCTTCGGATATTTCTTTTTATTGGATTAGATTTTAACATAAACTAATTCGTTAACTGGACTCATTTCCAAATTTTTTTACGAGTTACAAAGTGTGTTTTCGCAAAACTTAGACGGGGCCGGCGTTTTGAACTATTAATCGGGCACCTATGCTATTCAAGTTTTGGTTTTCCAGTAATCAGATGCCAAAATACGTCACTAAATTGCCCGTGGCGTAATTAATGAATCCAAATTTATATACATTTTATAAAATCACATACCAGCGTTAAAATGGGGATGTATCCCCATTTTTCCGGCGTTCCCCAAACGTCTTCGCGGGCCAACAAATGGCAAACGCCGCCGTAGATCGGCAGGAATGATAGTGAGAGCGTGGCGAAGAAGCCTTAAAAATATGTAAGGTTTGCTTTGAATATAAAAAGACAAAAATAAAAAAGGAAAGTTTCAAAAATTTCCGAAACGCGTGCTTTATTTTCTTTTATTTTAAAGTTCCTGATCTTTGGATACCTTAACGAAATAAATGACGTAAGGCTTACTGTCAATTAATTTACGTAAATTGGCTACCAAAAGAGTAGAAAAATTGATTTAAATAAAGTAGAAAATTCAAAGTTTGAAAAACTTTCAAATATCGACATTTCTTTGCCCTTCCAATACCCCGGGAATCCCCATGAAAATCAATTTGTCACCTTAGAAACCTATAAATTTGGTTTAAAAATGGCTTACGCTTGAAAGGCACAAAAATTGGCTCAGGATCAAGTAAAAATGTGAAGTTTCAAAACCTTTTAGATATCAAAATAAATTTAGGTTTTTAATAACGTCATTATTCGCAGACCGATAAATCTATGTCTAGAACAAAAAATAGGAATGGGACTCCTGGTGTTCTATTAAAGGGAATACGGCAATTAAAAACCTCAAAAATTAAAAGTTTCATAAAAGTCCCAATCCCAATTGTTTTAATATTTTATAATTTCTCTTGATAACGCCCCATGCTGCTTCGAAAATCTCAACTCACTTCTGTGCTGAGCCGGAGCAATTTCGCTCAAAAATATGATATCTCCCAGCATCATCACGGCAACAGGAATAATTATACAGCCCAATCCAAGTAGGTAGAAGATTCCGTTTTGTACTATCCACGAGAGGATGAAGAGAGAAGCACCAAGTGTAGTCATTCCGAATCTGAAAATCACGAAAATTCCTAAAATATCTCTGCTAGCCTGCCCTCCTCTCGGGGTCCGTCCTAGGGTTGGGTTTTGTCGCAACCGGTTTCCGATCGATCGCTTTGCATATCCTAAACGATTAAATCGTTGGACGAAAACCGGTTTCCGGCATCGAACCGATTTAAATCGGTTCACGAGGCAAAACCGGTTTTTGTCAGGCTCGGAAATCGGTTCGCGGTAAAAAAACCGGTTTTTCACGATTCGGTCCCGGAAGTGAAACCGGTCTTTATGCAAATTCCCAGCACACTTATTATTCGAATTGCGGTAATGTAAAGCCTCAAATTTCATAAATTTTACGGGAATCGAGTTCTGTCTTAGGTTGTTAGCAATGTATGGTCTCAGAGACAAACGATTAGAACGTCATATTAAACGCTGGTGCGAGCCTGGAGCACTTCAAAATGATCGAGTACAATCTAAGGATATCAGTAACAGCCGGGTCCGCGCGTGAAAGCGGGAAAATATCTTGCCTATCTAGAAAGGTGACCGAAAAGACAATCGTAAACCACTGGTAAAGCCCAAACAATCAAGTAGCCAACACGCTGTCTGAGTTGATTAGAATCGATATTATTTGCATAAAGACCGGTTTCACTTCCGGGATCGAATCGTGAAAAACCGGTTTTTTTTTACCGCGAACCGATTTCCGAGCCTGACAAAAACCGGTTTTGCCTCGTGAACCGATTTAAATCGGAAAATGCCGGAAACCGGTTTTCGTCCAACGATTTTATCGTTTAGGATATGCAAAGCGATCGATCGGAAACCGGTTGCGCCAAAACCCAACCCTAGTCCGTCCATTTCCTCAAATAATCTCTACAAGCACTAACTTTACATAAACGCAGATCGGTTTTCTTCCATAATAATCCATTAAAGGGACGACGACAGCTAGGGAGACGATCATCCCAGAAAGGCCCATCCAGCCAACGGCGGAGAGTAGTAAGGTACCACTGAAATAGTAGAGATTCGGTAGCACTCAACGATTCGGGATCTACATTAGTGTCTCCAAACCATTCTTGGGTTTCGTAAATTTTCGAAACATATTTTTGATAAGATAGCAGAGAAAAATTTTAGAAGAAAGCATGGATACTGTTTTCTCGGTAATGAGTTCCCATGATTTTGCCACGCCGTGATACGCGACGCGCGCATCAGTATTCCGAAACAATTCAATGTTTCAGAAAAGTGAGGGTAGGTCCAGAAACAAATAAAAATATTGGTGCTGTGATTAATCCTAGGAAAAAATTCTTAGTAGTCTTTAATTTTTCATAAGCTAATTTTTTCGGGTTCTAAAACTTTACCCACCCGTCATTGATGCCAAAAATCTCGCTGTTCGTCTTGTTGAACATGACCATCAGCGGGGCATTGATGAGGGCGTGGAGCTGCAGAATAAAAAATTTTTATGTTTTGAAGACCTAGGTCGCGGCATTACTCCAAATTTGGAAACCTAAAGCAGATAACATTTTGAAACACTTCGCTAAATGAAGTTTTACAAGCCGAAACGATTAAAAATGCAAGACATACTACAAACAAACACAACGATTAGTATTATAAAAAAGGATTATTCTAATGATTCTTACAATTATTATTATTTTGCGCTAATAACGAATAAGCTACATCGTTTCATCAAAGACGTGGATTACTCAAACGGGGGAAAACCCGTCGGTGAAAAATTCTGAAACACAATAATTTTAAAATTCACTTTTTACCGTTTGTCCAAGTTTTTCATTTTCAGTTTTATCTTAATCGTTTTAAAAATAAGATTACATTAAATAGGCGTGCAGAAATGAAAGATGCATCGAAATTAGACAAACTAAGGCCAAAAGGGAAAAGTTGTTTTTTTTGGCCGCATCACTCGGAAATGCTCACACATTATAGGAAATGTGTGTTCTGTTGGTGCTAATATACCTGAAACATCAAATAAACACAAAATTAATATGTCGTTTTACTGCAAGTTACATGTTTTTGCCTAATCCCTTTTTCAAAAAAAAACTCGCGGCAGTAACTGTTGAGTATATAAAATTACACTAATAAAAGTTTAAAAAGTAAGCTGCCGTTGTGAAGGTTCTTAATGACCAGCCAGATGACAGAATAGCTTAAAATTTAGAGAAATTCAGACTAAAAACTGTAAAATACAATAGTACAAACCTGGAGCATGGCTGCAGTGGCCCCGGTGGCAAACCCATACAAAATGCATCGGAGTAACAAGGATCTTGGGAACTTTTCGGAGTCAATTTTGGAGCGTCGGCTGCATCCTGGAACTTGCAAACTTAACCGATTTTGGCTTTTTAAGCATAATAAAAATAATTCATCTATTTGCCGAAAAATTAGGGTATTATTTTCCGGAATTAAGGACGCTCCTGGAAAAGATACGTACATTACAGGTTATACAAATCCGATAGCATCATCAAATAACCTGCCAAAAACGAAATTGAGAATGGCGCTGGGTAAAACACAATTTTTTTGCAGGTTGTGGGTAAAATGAAGAAACTTTTTAAAAGATTGGGCGCCTCGAGTAGTGCAGATTAAGCTTCCTCGTAAATTAGCCACTTTCCGCTTGATGCTTATTTTAAATAAGGGCCCTTCTTATACGTTAAAAACCGAGCCGATTACTCCGCGAAATTCGCAACTAGGTGAAAAAGGCGTTTCCGGGACTGTTTAAACTGGTTATTCAGGAATGTATACGCTTCTTACTTCCTTAAAACCATGAAACCCATGATTTTTAAAGTTTTTCCGTTTTCAACTGATTAGGTCATGAAATCAGTCGGCGATGACAGGGCCGTATTCCAGTACACTAGCGAAGGACTAACGCGCGCGTCGCGTGTCGCGGCGCCGCCAAACCGATAAGGAATCCATCCCAGCAAAATTTATCGAATGACCTCTCCGGCCCTTTAAAACATTTTTCTTCACTTACTTCTCTCCTCCTCGAACGCCTTCAGATAGTGGTAGTCCATGTAGCCCTGGTGGAATTCGAGGTCCATTTTTTGCGTGAATTTAGGCTCTAAAAAGTTCTTTTTAGTTTTTAATATATTTTTAAGGCGTTAATTATGCTGTGAAAAATATTTAATCGGGTTCGGCAAGGCGCCAAAAAAGTTGCAAAGAACAAAAAGCTTGCCAGGAGAAGCTTAAAAATAAGGTAATGGTAGCGAACTCTACGGGTATTCGGGCAGCCGAATCACACTCGTTCATGTAATTCGATGAAACATATTTCCGGGCAATTACTGAATTATAAGAAAAATAGATTATCACGTCGAATTTCAATGTAATAGAAATTCGAATCGAGACGCCTAGAGAAGATGTTGCAAAACGTCTTTTTTTTTTTCTCTCATGAAAAAGGTTGGTCGCTCCTGTTACCTTAAAAGTTCTGTCGAAAAACTATAAACGTAAATACCTGCAGGCAAGCGTTCACATTAACCCACCCCCCTTACAGGCAGTCGTATAATTTTTTGCCAAAACATGTATTTTTTTATAAACTGCAGAATATTAATTTTCTGTCAAATCGCTTTGAGTAGACCATCTTCATCATCCCTTTAAAAACGTTAACAGTGAAAATAGTCAGACCAGCGCCTAATGACGATGGATTGCCTGAGCTACTCGAGATTTTGGACCACTTTCTACCAAAACATATTTTTCAAAATTCTGAAAAATTGCTACACAATTTTATTTTAAGGGAAGTGTAAACAAGTTCTTTTCGCGCCTAATAAGCGTGGTAAGAAGCAGACAGCAACTAATGCTAATGTTTTTCCAATCAACCGCGCAGTCCTGTGAAACGTATTTTCCGCATAATTTCCGAAAAATTGTTATATTTACCGAAAATCTAACGCTTTTTTTAAAAAGACCGTGGAACTTGAGCAAGAAGCGGAATCGTTGCGGAGCTCGGCGCATTTGGGATCAAATTTAATTAAAACGCGATTTTTCCAAAATTTCGATTTTCGAAAATATGAAGAGAAGAAGAATAGAATTTTCTTAGAAACTGCCTGGCCTAAAAACTCATTTAAACGGAACCAGCACCTGGATTGGCAAGAATGATAACCGAATAGCTGCGATTTTTTATTAAGCTTTGATAAAACTCATTTTTTCAGAAATTTGTAAACTCGATTTTTAACGAGTCTGGAGGCACCATCCCTTTAAAATCAACTACCGAAGCCAAAAAAAAAAATAAAAAGAATAGGGTCAAAGCCGGCAAGCCCTTGCAAAAAATCCGGAAAAACTCAGGCGACAGGCTGTCACCAGAAAAGGCGATAAGAAAGGTACAATTCGGCAGGTACGCGCCTGTACGCGATGACGGACAGCACAGAACAATTCTGTGGAAAGGTCACCCGTTTTCCGAAAGAACCAGAAAATAGAAAAATTAAGTTCAAGCATTCTTTGGCATTCTAAATGGGCCGCGACAGCAAGGAAATGGACCCTAAAGTCTAATGATAACTTCGTTATCTTCTTTCTGATAGTGCTGTAAATTTTACAACAGTAGTTTAAGCCTCATCAGCTATCATTATCCGAAATCCTAGCTGGAAAGGGCAAAATTAGCACAATTCCCACTGCCAAATTTTTTGATCTAGAAGCTGCCTTTGCTGATTTATTTGGGATTTTTATGTCTTTCAAAGCTTAATTTTTATCTTGTTTTATATCATTCATTAACGACTGCAACCAGCAATAGGCACAACTAAAACTTGTTTTGGGCAAAAAATGTTTCAATTTACTGCAATCCTGACGCCCGGTCTGGCGCAACATTAGCTCTGGTATGAACTGTAGACTTTTTGGAGATGAAAAATGTTCCGATTTTGTAAGGTTTCATTGTCAGGTTTTGTACACCATTTTAATAGTGTATTATTTTAATAGGGTCTTAAAAGAGGAACCGGGGCTAGACAATTCAGACTTCGTACAACCCCGATATTGTTAAGCAAACCTCTGCGGAATTCCTCCTCCAATCTGTGCTAGCCTGCCCTCCTCTCGGGGTCCGTCCATTTCCTCCTCCAATCTCTGCTTGCCTGCCCTCCTCTCGGGGTCCGTCCATTTCCTCCTCCAATCTGTGCTAGCCTGCCCTCCTCTCGGGGTCCGTCCATTTCCTCCTCCAATCTCTGCTAGCCTGCCCTCCTCTCGGGGTCCGTCCATTTCCTCCTCCAATCTCTGCTAGCCTGCCCTCCTCTCGGGGTCCGTCCATTTCCTCAAACAATCTCTGCTAGCCTGCCCTCCTCTCGGGGTCCGTCCATTCCTCCTCAACTCTGCTAGCCTGCCCTCCTCTCGGGGTCCGTCCATTTCCTCCTCCAATCTCTGCTAGCCTGCCCTCCTCTCGGGGTCCGTCCATTTCCTCCAATCTCTGCTAGCCTGCCCTCCTCTCGGGGTCCGTCCATTTCCTCAAACAATCTCTGCTAGCCTGCCCTCCTCTCGGGGTCCGTCCATTTCCTCAAACAATCTCTGCTAGCCTGCCCTCCTCTCGGGGTCCGTCCATTTCCTCCTCCAATCTCTGCTAGCCTGCCCTCCTCTCGGGGTCCGTCCATTTCCTCAAACAACCTCTGCTAGCCTCCCTGTCCAGAGTTCATTTCCGCTGGGCCGATTTTTCGGAAAAGGCGTAAGGTGTTGCGTGATGTACGGGCTGATAAGGGGAGTTGCAAAACTGGCCACTTTCGGGATGCAAATTGCAAAAAATGTACGCGCTGATAGCGGTGGGGTCAGCGTACCACGAGGGAAAAACTGCCGGAAAAAACCGGTTCTTTAGAGGATTGTGAAGTGCTGATAACGGGCAAAAATTGGAGCCGAATTTGCAGCGAAATTCAGAAATTGGGAATTGTTTGACGAAGGTTGGAATCATTACAGCAAAAGGTAAACTCGGATGGTGAAACTTTCATGAAACATACAGATGTTTTTTTGAGCTATTGGATTTGCTGTCGGAAAAACAAAGTTATTATCTCGAAGTTTTTCATCTTAAACACGCAAAAAATTAAATTTCAGCTTATAAAATTTCGTCAGCATGAGATCTCGACGAAACTAAAGTACCGACAAAATCGAGCTTCGACAAAAGATTAATTTGTTACTTAACTTACCTTTTTGAATGCATCCCAGCAACGGCGCTTTACTAAAATCTCAAATTCCAAATCACAAATCCACGCATCATTACCAAAATTCATACTTCGCTATAAGCATATTTGCATGAAACATCTTATTTAAAAACATTATCTCAAAATGGAAAATGGGTGACGCCTAATCCTGAACTAATTTTAATTTTAATCTTTTTTAGGTCGTTATCAATCGTCCGATTAACTGATCATTATTGGCAGAATTTAGCGCTCAAAATTATGAATGTTATACAAAACATCTGTTTTTCAAAAAAAGCATGAAATTTCTAATATCTAATTGCTTTCTGCCGGTGAGCGTATTAATTGAATTTTACTTTATAAGTTGCTGAACAGATTTGAGATCAAAGAGTTTATTAGCAATTTCAAATCGAAATTAAATCGATTCATATTAGAAGCCCTTTTTCCGAGTATCCAGGCGGCGGGCTGCACTTCCGGAGCAGCACCTCGGACTCGGGGCCATGAAATTAGCGGTATACAAACTTTATTGAAGGTAAATTTAGCTTAATGGATTTTTCGGAGCCCAGTAAAACAATTAAAAATCATGTTGGTTTTTATGATTTTTCAAGGATTCCTGGACAGGTGAAGAATTAGTGCCGCACGCGATTTTTTCTGTATCAGGAATAATTTGAAACTCAATTTTTTCGCCCCCGATTTGAAAAAAGGCAAATCAGCAGTAATTTTGGCTTGCATGTGAACGATATATAGGCTTTTTCCGCAAAATCGAGCTTCGATAAAAGATTAGTTTTTTGCTCACCTTAATTTAAGGAATTCTAGCGGAGGCGCTTTGCTAGCACCTTAAATTCCGAAAGTGAGATGCAACGCTTGACTAGCAAAATTCCGGCCTCGAATTCCGGCTTTCTAAGCAGATTTGGATGAAACACTTTTTTCAAAATATTATTTCAGATGAAGAATGCGAGCTGAATAGTTCTGAGCTTTACTCTCACTGGGAGGTTGTCGAGGCGACGATCTGGACCTAATTGGTAGAACTTCGCGCTCAAATATATGAATTTTTGACAAAACATTTGTTTTTCAGAATTACATGCACTTAATCCATACGAATTGCAACTTTTTTTATTGTATTTAGTTAATTTTACTTTATAAGTTGCTCAACACGTTTGAGATCATAGTGTTTATTAGCAATTTCAAAGCTAGTATATTAAATCGATTCATATTAGAAGCTCTTTTTCCGAGTATCCAGGCGGCGGGCTGCATTTCCGGAGGAGCACCTCGGACTCGGGGCCCTGAAATTAGAAGTGTACGTTATTAAACGCAGATTTAGCATAACAGATGTTTGCCGAGTAAAGCCGATCCATTAAAAATTTTGGTTACCGTTTTCAACTTTTTAATTTTTAAAATATCATGCCATGTCTGAATGCATTAATTGCGGGCTCGCGATTTTTCCTGGGTCAAGAATGATTTGAAACATAGATTTTGCTGGGAACTCCCACATTTTAAGAGCAAATCAGCAATAATTTTGGCTTTAAATCATGCTAATGATTGATATATCTATCTGCTTTTTGAGTAAAAACGAAATTAAAAGACTTCAAAAAATGTGCTTCAAATCAAATGGACGCTGCGAAAAGCGGTTGTCGTTAATTGTACGGGCTTCAATAACAGCGCAAATTGAACTTGGATATTTGAGAAGAGATCGTTTGCATTATTTTTCGATTTTAACGATACACTAAGATACCAGGGACGGTTTTAGACGTTCAGGCATCTAGCTAAAATGCGCAATTATCTGGAACACGTCAAAAAAACATGTTTAACGTAACATGATCTTTCAGCGGCGATAGGTTTGATTAATGCCCCAGAGTGAAAGTGTGAAATCGTCAATGATTACTTCCCGAGCATTCTTTTTGTTGAATTCTTGCTAATATGATTTTTGCGTTGGAATTCGCGGGTCTGGCCCGTTAGTGGGCCAATTTCGAAAAAAAAATGTTTAGCGATATTTGTTATCAGCAAAATTTAAGTCTAGTTACGAAGCCGTAGCAAAGATTCTAGCAAATCTTGGATGAATATAATTTGTAAACTCCTCCACAGTATGCATTTTTGCTTCTGTGTTTCTGGAATGACTGACAAACTTCAGAATCCAAAGGAAAAAACGTGTAGCAAGTTCAAAAAAGGGTATAAAAGATTTAGCCTTAGCCATTAATAGCCGTTGATCAGACTTCGCCTAACTTTTTCGCGCCTCCATTCCGAGATTTTTCAGTTCGATAAATTTTTAGATTTTCTGACGTTGATTCGCCGGTGATAAATATGCAAACTTGGGCACCAAAATAAACTTCCCACATCGAGCCACACAGAGACTATGTTTTTTTAAGCGGGAGGATTAACTTATCTAGTCAGCCAGGATTTGACAAAAACCTGTTTCAGCTACATTTGGTATCAGAACAATTTCAGGTATATTAATTCCTGTTCGTGGAAAGGTTCGATAAAATCGTAGATCGTAAATCGTAAAATCGGGAGGTCTATTGGTAAATATGCCACCTTGATCACCAAAAAAAAAATTCCCTGCTTCGAGCCACTTTTTTAAAAACGTGTTTCAACTCAAACTCAATATGAGCAAATATAAATTTGTTTAGTCGATAGGCACGCGTCTTGTGAAACATTCTGCCACTGCCTTACTTTTTGGTAAAAATTGACTCGAAAATAGAGAAAAGATTATCTAAAAAGCTTACAGCTATTTTTGGTATTAGTAAAACTTAGATTTAATTGCTAACTCGTCGTTGCCGAATAAAATTTTAGACGGAAATCAAAAGGCTCAGAATCGGAGCAAGACGTGTGAAAAGTTAAAAAAAGATATCGAAAAATGTAGTTTTTATTAATACTTCTTGATTATTTTCTCTTGCCTTTTCCTTGCATCAATTCAACAGCATTTTTTAATTTCAATAAATAAATACAAAGCTTTAAAACTAAAAAATCACTCCTAAATCTGTACAGCTTTCATAAAAAAAGTGTTTCAGTTAAAATCGAGACCGAGGCAAATCAAAAACTATCTAATCTTTCGTTTCGTCAACGTATCAAAATCGCTGAGTAAAGTTGAATCGTAAATAGAGAAAAAATAAGCTCACCTGTTCATCTACCGTACGCCAAAACCGGATGGCAAACTTGGCGGCGACGGCTGAGAAGACGGTGATGAGCACGAGGTAGTACGGTAGACAGGTGCCGAATGTGAATGGGGCCAAGGAGGTGAGGATCGACATGAAGACGGTGGAATTCACCATTACTAGCTGAAAAACAACAAAATTTTTCCGAATTTGTATAATTATCGTTTAAAGGGACGTACAAGTCGGTATATATATTATTGGCTTTCAGTGCCTTTCGGTCTAGCACTCGCACGCATTTTCATTGCGTAATCGTCTCGCCAAATCCCTTGTCAACCCCTTTAAAGTTGTTTCACATCAACGCCGATCCATTACGCAAGGGAATGACGTTGATTCGCTAATCGTGTCGCGTTGCGTGCAAGGAAAGTCAATTTTTTAGCCACTTTTTTTAATTAGTAAACGACTCGGAACCCTAGTACCCAAAAAAATGTTCAGCTGTTAGTCAACATTTCTGAAACATTTGTTCTAAACGCAAAGTTTCAAAGGTTGAATCCAGCACAGTTTCAAGCAGTCCGTAATATAAAATCGTATTTTCAATTTTTCTGATTATTGGTTTCAATAAACCTGCCAAAAATTCAATGGACGTCAAAACTTCTAGAAAGCAATGTGGCGGGATCAAAAACGTTTTTTTTGAAAATTTGGTGTTTCAGGAAAATGCCTCGACAGAATGTTTCGGGCCGCTTGAATCGCAAGCGTTACATGTTCATCGTATTCCATCAGAAAACTCCTGGCTTCCCAGGCCCCTTAGGAACTCGTAATTGTTCAAAAATATATTTTTAATTTAAGGAAGGTTATTCGTCGAAAGTATTTCATTTAGCATTTCGCACTACTTTTATAAGCCATAAAATCTGATTGTTTCAACAAATTCTGTTGCCTTGACACAATTAAATTGCAACCAATTAAATTCTGTTGCCTTGACATAATTAAATTGAAATAACCAATTAAAACAGCATTTGAACCCATTTTGTTAACCAATGCATGTGCTATGAATTCTGCCGCACTGAGAAACGCAACGCACACGCAATTTAGCCACCATACAGCGGTCGCAATCGACTACGCCGTGGAAAGACGGAGATGCGCGATGCGTGCCACAAAATTATGCATAACGATCAAACCATATCACCACCAGTATTTTTCCGCCGTTAGTCAACATTTCCGAAACATTTTTTCTAAACCCAAAGTTTCAAAAGTTGAAGCCAGCACAGTTTCAAGCAGTTGTCAATATCGAATCATATTTCCAATTTTTTGATTATTTGCTTCAATAAACCACTCAAAAATTAAATAGACATCACAACTTCTAACAAGAAATATTTCGAGAACACGAGTTTTTTTGAGAATGTTTTCATGAAAATGCAGCGATAGAAAGTTTCCCGTGACGCTCAATCTCCCCGTGATACGTGCGCTATCATTGTTTTTCTCAACACCAAAAAATAATAGATATCCTTGATCTGTCGTTTCCTTAAGGGCCCTCGTTAAGCAACTGACCTGCGTAGCAATCACCAGAACTTCAGGCGCAAATATTTCCGTAGCAATAATATAGCTGATGGCGGGGAGTCCAGTCGCTTCGACGATTTTCTCCAGAAACTGGTTGACGTAGCCTGAAAATGGGTGTTTTAAAGAGACCGAAAAGGTCGGACTGTGGATTCTTATGCAATGGATTTCTCAAAATCTAACCGCGCTTACGACGCGGATCACGCATGTGCTTGTGTAATCGATTACGTCCTTCAAGACGTTGCGTTGCCTGTCGCGGCGCGGGAAAATGCATAGGAATCCTTATCGAACAAGATCCCGTATCGAATCGAAATCGATTCGATCGAATATCCAATTTCAAAAATACTTGCCAAAGCAGTGGTATCGACTCAAGGAACCCCTATGGATTTTGAGGCGCCGCGGCACGCAACGCGCACGCTTGACCTTCTATTGCGTAATCGATTGCAGCATGATAGGCATGATATTTAATTTTACTAGCCCAGGTTCACTGAATTACTAACTTACTTGCATTAAGATTTTAGATATCAATCTAGATAATGACGCACATTTAGTACCAGCTATGGAGTCGGGATTAATATAGTTCAAACGTGCGGCCACTGGGCTCCTTTTTGAAACATGAGCTTGTTAAAGAGGAAGGCGGAATTTTTTATGAGAAGATACGCTCTGGTATGTATCGGAGTATGGTACATAAAACACAATTTTCCAAAAAAAACATGAAAAAAACAAAAAAAGCACCGTGAGGATTTTTATGATTTAAATGCGATTTTTTTTATTTACGGCGTACCGATTATTGCAGTAAAATGATCGGAACCAAAGCGGACTATCCACCAAAAATTTTACAGAAATACTGAGTTTTTTGGAACATCATATCCTTACCATTAGTTTTTTTTGTCTGCGCGGTTGGTATTTACGGGAATTTGTATTTCGATTAGACCAGAAAACAATCAAACGTCTCGATTTAATTTTCCGAGCGTACATTTGCTTACTTACTGTCTTAATTCCAGTACAAACGTAGATCTACGATTTAGATAGTAACGCGAATTTATAACAAAACGCGAAGTCTTTATTAATATAGGTTAAAAAGTGCAGCCACCTGGTTTATTTTTGAAACACCAGATTTTTAAGGAGAAATGAATTTTTGAGGATGAGATACGCTCTGGTATGGATCGGATTACGGTACATAAAATGCAATTTTCCAAAAAAACATGAACGCTTTAAAATCATAATGGTTTTGATGGATTAAATGTTATTTTTCTAATTACGGTGTACCGATTACTGCAGTAAAATGATCAGAACCAGAGCGCACTATACACCAAAAATTTTACAGAAATACTGAGTTTTTTGGAACATCATATCGTTCCCATTTTTTGCACTGCTTATGTGGTTCTTACGGGTTTTTTTGCTCGATTAATTACTATCTTAACTACATTACAATTTTTATAGCTAAAATTTAGATAATAACGCAAATTTATAACCAGCTGCTGCCAGGGGCGTAGACAGAAAAAAATTTCGGGGGGGGGGGCCCCCAAAAATTTTTCCTAAATTCTCAAAACATTAACGAGAACACAGCGCCGCAGGCAAAAATTTTTGAAAAAAGGGTTACATATCTCTACAAATAGCCGTAAAAACGTGAAAAATAGGCGCCGCAGGCAGCAAATTTTGAGAAAATAAAAATCATAAGGGTCCCCCCTTATGAAATTTTCGGGCCCCGACCGATTTCGGGGGGGGGGGGCCGGGCCCCCGGGGCCTGTATTACGCTAAGTCCCTGGCTGCTGCTGAGGCGTAATTAATATAGTTCAAGTGTGAAGCCATCTGGTTCATTTTTGAAACATTACTTTTTGTAGAAAAAAGTGTAGTTTTTCGAAAGCTTACAGTATGGTAGGGATCGGAGTACGGTACTTAAAACTCACACAGTGCCTCCAGCTGGGTCCACGAGTTGACGAGGTGCAGCCCCGACTTGAGCGCAAAGATTGGCAGCGCGTAGTGGAAAATTTTTCGGTTGTCGATTTTTGTGAGTATCATCGGCCCGATCCAGCGGAACGGCATCAGCGCCGCGAATACGATTAGGCCCATGGAGAGGATCTAGAAATTTCAACATTTAATTGGGCAGGGCCGTAGCGTAACAGGCCCCGGGGCCGGGCCCCGAAATCGGCCGGCCGGAATTTCAGGGGGCCCTTGTTTTTTTTTCTCAGAATTTTGCTGCCTGCGGCGCTATTTTTTTTTTTAGGTATATAGCCTTTTTTTTTTTTGCGGCGCTTTTTTTTTTGTTTTTTTTTTTGCCTTCTGGCCCTTTGGTGATGTAAACCAAAAACTACAAAACTACGAAAGTTATGCCTCAAAAAATTATGTTTCTCTGAACTGTCAGCATTAAAAAATTTTGAGGTGATAATCACTCTGCTGCTTCCTTTGCACATAAAAAAATGAAAAGAAAATTTAATCACAGTAATTTTTTTCGCACGAAGAGGTTTTGTAAAATTGAGAATAAGCCATATATAAACTAATATCACGGCATTTTATACAATTCTTAAAACAATGAGCTCATAAAAATTCAAGGGTTCTCGAAAATTTTTGTCAAAAGTGTATTTTTACAATTTGAAACATTTTATTTATAATTTTGTAAAGATTTAAAAATATAAAAACAATAGAGGTACCTCATTAACATCCATTCCCTCGGCGCGGTAGATCGGGATCAGGAAGATGCCCTCGATGAGCGAGATGTTCATCACGGCAAATAGATCGATCGCCATAACCAGCAGTAGTTTCTAAATATGTGATAGTTCTAAATGTTGATAAATTGGGATGTAAAGAACATTTTATTTTAGCTAGTAGGCATCTAGTCATTAGGCTTCTATTAAATCCGAGAAATGCTCGAGAAAAACATGGAAATAAAATAAAACGTTCCAATAAAAAATCTAGTGCCGCAGTTCCGTTTTCGATCAATCGGTTTACGGGAGGTTGTTGCTATTGTTTTTTTTGTCAGTACTTGCATTAAATCAATTTTATTTTTTTGTAGATGGTTACTAGTCAAAATTCCGCTAGAAAAATTCATTATAAAAATGACCGCGAAATGCAAAGAAAAAAGTAGGAATAAAATAAAATGTTTCAATAACAAATTTGGACCTTCAGTTCCGTTTTCATTCAATCACGCGACTTGAGATGTTCGTACCATTCTTTTTTGTCAGTAATTTTGGTCAAATAAATTTAAGTTTTTATAGATAGTTGCAAGTCAAAAATCCTCTAGAAAAATGCAATATAAAAATGACCGCGAAAAACAACGTTTTTAACCGCTGCGAAGGGTGCATGGCTGTATAAAAATATATGTTAAAAATATATGTATAAAAATATATAATTTTATGTTTCTCATATTTCGCTGACCCGACAGAATATTTTGCGAAGAATGGTCCCGGGTGCGACGTTGGATTTTGCATTCGAGACTTTGTTGGGCAGCCCGCTTGGCTACCGTAACCTGGTCGCAACTGATTACAAAATGGAAACGTCAGCGTGCGCGCTGCGTGTCGCGGGGCAAGGCAAACTGTGCGGCGAAAAAGGCTACTCATACCCATAACCAAAATTTAAAACGTGATGTTTCGAAAAATTTCCAGAACTGGCAACAACGGTTATAGCCAATGGTTTCTTTCCATTGTTTGAAAAAAATCTATCAACTATAATAATTTTCTTGACGCGTCCGTCTGTCCGTCTGTGTGAAGCCGAATTCAACTCGAAGGGGAAAGGAGCTAGAGCTTAGCTCTCTTCGGATTCGGATAGAGCGCCGTCAGAAACCCCCAAACTGATAAAAAAATTATGAAAAAGTTTTAGTTTAAATTATTAAAATTAACTTTGAAAGTTTTTTCCTTAGTAAAAGGGGTGGGGGACGGAGGTTGGGGTGATTTTGGACATAGTGAGCCAGGTCGCGCGCGTTTCGTGGATGAAAATTTTCAAGGGGATTTCATTTCTTTTTTTTTCTCTCATTCCATCCGGTCGGTCGTTATTTTTTCTTTTTAAGGGGATTTCGGCTAGGGGAGGTATCTTAAGCCATCGGGAAGGTATTTTGGTAGTTTTTTAAGGGGATTTCAGCCATGGGGGGTATCTGAAGCCATCAGGAAGGTATCGAAGTAGTTTTTGAAGGGGATTTCAGCCATGGGGGGTATCTAAGCCATCGGGAAGGTATTTAGGTAGTTTTTGAAGGGGATTCCGGCTAGGGGAGGTATCTTAAGCCATCGGGAAGGTATTTAGGTAGTTTTTGAAGGGGATTTCAGCCATGGGGGGTATCTGAAGCCATCAGGAAGGTATTTAGGTAGTTTTTGAAGGGGATTTCAGCCATGGGGGGTATCTGAAGCCATCAGGAAGGTATCGAAGTAGTTTTTGAAGGGGATTTCAGCCATGGGGGTATCTGAAGCCATCAGGAAGGTATTTAGGTAGTTTTTGAAGGGGATTTCGGCTAGGAGAGGGTCTAAAGCCGTCAGGAAGGTATCGAAGTAGTTAGTGGAAACAGGTAGATAGGTAGGTGTATTACATGGAGGGTAACCCGAAGGCCAGATGGTTACAGTCGCGAAGCGACTGGAACCATCTGGTTTTTTACATTTTTGCGCCCAAATAAATTCTTTAAAAGCACCTCGTAGATAAAATGAACCTTAAAAATGGAAAATCCGAGCTAAATAATGTATGAACCAAACAAACGATGTCAATACAGATTGTATGTTTCTCAAATTTCCCTATCCAACAAAAGATCTTGCGGAGAATGGCGTTGGATTTTGCATTAGATGCTTCGCGCCCTCTCTCCCCCGCCTTTTCTGCCGTAATGGAGTCGTAATCGATTACGCAGCGGAATCGTCAGCGTGCGCGTTGCGTGTCGCGGGGCAAGGCAAAGTAGGCGGCGAAAAAGGCTACGCATCCCCATAACCAAAATTTAAAACGTTATGTTTCGAAAAATTTCCAAAACTGGTACCAGCGCTTATGACGAATCGGAACAACTAAGGAATAAGCCCACCTAGCGAAGGTTCAAAAGGGTCGATTTCTTCCCATTGTTGCACCCGAAAACAAAAACCTTTGTTAAAGCAGCTGATAAAGCAAAATAAATCTTAAAGATCCATAGGGAAGCCGAGCTAAGGAAATCTCGAGCCAAAGGAACCATGCCAAAAATTACAGATTTTATGTTTCTAAAAATTTCCTGGATTGGCAGCAACTTTACGGAATTACAGTCGGGTGTCACTTTCGAAAGGTTCGATAATTTGGATAGCTTTTTAGATTTTGAATTTTTCTGCGCCAGCTTAGACCCTTTAATTAAATTAGATACATAAAAATGACTGTAAATCAAATAACTAAATCAAATCGAAAACCAATCAAACAATCAAACATTAAGCAACCTAAAAATCTGAAATTATCGGGTGATTGCAAAACAATGTTTCGCGCAAAATACCTAACTGACATCGATTTATAGCAGCAATTCTTTTCCTTTAGATTTGCGACTCAGATTCCTTTAGATTTGCGATCCTCACCTCGGTCAAACCGTTTCGATTCCGGAAGAAACCGGCAAACTTCCCAAAGTGTTGCTGGTAGAATTCGGTGAGCGACATTTGGTCTGAAAGCTTTTTTGAGATTTTATTTAGGTTTTTATTTACCAAATTATTAAGAAAAATTGTAAGGTATAGTCAAGAGAAATCCATAGCCATACCTTGATTTTCCTCCCTTAAAAAACGCACCCTTTAATTTCTCTTGCTCCGGATCCGGCAAGCTGTGACCGACGAAGAGCATCACCATATTCAAGGCCTGAAATTTAATCTATTTTTTCAAAAGCTCTGTAAATTTTTATTTTTCGAATCTGCAATCGTAAGTACTGGGCTACTAGCGGGGGTGATTTTAGCGGATTTAAATTTTACTTTGCGCCCTATGGTACTTGTTATTACTATATTTTATAGTTGGTCAGGCAGTTTTTGATTGGTAGGAATTATCAAAAATAAAATATTACCATAAACGTAAATTAAAAACTATAAAAAAGTTCAGAAATGTAGATTTTGGAAATGTTTCGTTTTTCTGATGAAAATTCGAAAAATGTCACAATTCTTATCATGTTTTATTACTTTTTCGACCTAAAAACCATCTAAAATTTTATAAAAATTAGTTGTATTTCGCCAGGGTAGCTGTGCGCATTAAAATATAGATGACTGGTACGAGCGAACTTTTTTATGAAAGATAGAATTTCCAAAGTTTCCAGCTGGTTTTTCATCAATTAGTTCTGTTTTAAATAGTTACTTTGAAAATAAGTAAAAACAGTAACAGCATTAATTTTTCCGACCTGTCCAAATAGCGGGATATATCCCCATTTTCCCGGGGTACCAAGCACGTCCTCCCGGGCGAGTACCGTGCAGATCTGGGCGCTCACCGTCACGAACGAGAAGGCCAGCATCGCGAAGAAGGCTGGAATAATCAATTTCTGCGGCATTTAAAATTGCTAAATTAACGAATATTTTAAAATTAATAATATGTGTTAATAGCTAAATTTAATTAAATTAATGCGTTCAATCATTAATAAAAAAAGTGTTTCTCTGAAATGTGTCACGCAGAACGAAGTTAAATCAATAATGCATGTGGATTTCAAGATGCAAGAAAAATACCAATCGCCCGTTTTTGATATTTCAATATTTCTGTGTTTTTAAAACTCGTTTTACTGTTTTTAATAATCAAAAAATGCGCATTTTGGGAGATTTTTGAACACTGAGAAATTTGATTAATAGCTTTTTAGGGTTTTTAATGTTTACGGAATTTTGCTTATATTCTCGAATCTCTCCTGCTTAGAAAATTTCGGAACGGAAATCTCAAAAAAAAAAACGGCTGAAAGCCCGATAACACAATCGAAATAACCAGTACCATCCAAATTCAGGCTAATGTAAATGGAAAAATTCGATCCTAACCACATCAAGACGAAATTGAAGATGCTGTGTCTGATAATTTTTGAAACATCGAGCTAAATGAAGCCGGTAGTGGCAGAAGTGGCAGAAGAGAAGTGGAGGTGCTCACTTTCGACTGGTTTCTCACAAGGAGATGGTCTCAGCTGGGAATCGAATTCGGATTTGAAAATTTGCACACTTATAGAGCTCGACGAGACAAATCGATTGGTGTAACTTTCAGCTGCTGATACAATAACCACGCCGAGTTATAAGCTTTTTAAGTTTTTGCATACATTTTGCAATATTTTCGCCGTAGCTTCATAGGCCTTCCCCGCCTCGCTCATCACCGTGGTCTGGTGGCCTAGTGGTGTAGTAGGCGGGCTCCGGGAATCTAATGAGGGTTCGAACCCGCTCACGTTTTTTATTTTTTGCTTTTTCGTCCGAAGGTTCCTCTTTGCTTTCTGAAGGCCTTGAATAGCTTTTTACGCATTATTTTAACTCATCTGATGCGCAGACAACATAACTTCACCGTAAAAAATTTTTCTTACTGGGCATGGAGCCCTTGTCCAACAACCTATGACTATCATTCCCAAAAAAATTTTCGCTTATGAAAATTTTTGTTCGGATAACACACCATTTACAATAAATTACGTTTACTCCTCGATTTTTCATATACTTTGAATTTTCAATTTATTTTGGGATCTGCATAGTCCTTTCGGGTAAAAAAATCTAATTTTTTTCAAAGAGATTTTTTTAGCCATTTCTCACCAGAGGATTTAAAATAATGCTTAAAAAGCTATTCAAGGCCTTCAGAAAGCAAAGAGGAACCATCGGACAAAAAAGCAAAAAATAAAAATCGTGAGCGGGTTCGAACCCTCGTTAGATTCCCCGGAGCCCGCCTACTACACCACTAGGCCACCAGACCACGGTGATGAGCGAGGCGGGGAAGGCCTATGAAGCTACGGCGAAAATATTGCAAAATGTATGCAAAAACTTAAAAAGCTTATAACTCGGCGTGGTTATTGTATCAGCAGCTGAAAGTTACACCAATCGATTTGTCTCGTCGAGCTCTATAAGTGTGCAAATTTTCAAATCCGAATTCGATTCCCAGCTGAGACCATCTCCTTGTCAGCCAAAAAAATATTTCTCGCAAGCAAGCACTTTTGAAAACGTCACACACTATCCAGGTGAAAAATATGCTACAGCAAAATCGTGCGTTCGAATGGCGGAAAACTTCTCTCATCGCTTGTAATCCTCTGTGTACGAAATTGTGGATTTTAGCCACTTTCATTTTTTAAAACAGTCAAATTGTGCCTCCCCCTCTGATTTAAAAATGTCATAAAACCCCCGAAATTTTGCCTAATTTATTGGTAGGTGTTCTGGTTCTACGACTATTTAAAATTAAATCAGCTAAATTTTGCCATTTCGCCGGAATTGGCTTTTGATTCGATCTACATATTTTGCAAAGATTTTCTCGCTAAAAGTAGGGCCTTAAAAAGGATTGATTTCTAAAAAAGTCGTACTTGAGCGAAGCCGCCTTAAAAATAACTAGCTACACATCGAGTCGTACATCTCATTAGGCACCAGGCTACCAAGCGGAAACTGCAATTTTTTGAAACAGATGTTGTTCTTTACTTTTTAGCTTCTGCTTTGTTTTGGTATCTTATATCTAGCGGTTGTAGTTTGTAGGCTTTTTAAGTTAAGGTCGAATGTAATCTTCAACCGACCTCTATGGTTCGAAGGAGCGATTTCGCTCAAAAATATGATATCTCCGAGGGCCACAACGGCGAATGGAACGACGAGGCAGGCGACGCCAAGGAGGTACAGCACTCCATTCTGGACCAGCCACGACAAGACGAAGAGGGAACATCCCAGGGTGGTAAATGTGAATCTGAAAGAGGTAGTTGAATTTCCTAAACTATCTCTGCTAGCCTGCCCTCCTCTCGGGGTCCGTCCATTTCCTCAAACAATCTCTGCTAGCCTGCCCTCCTCTCGGGGTCCGTCCATTTCCTCAAACAATCTCTGCTAGCCTGCCCTCCTCTCGGGGTCCGTCCATTTCCTCCTCCAATCTCTGCTAGCCTGCCCTCCTCTCGGGGTCCGTCCATTTCCTCCTCCAATCTCTGCTAGCCTGCCCTCCTCTCGGGGTCCGTCCATTTCCTCCTCCAATCTCTGCTAGCCTGCCCTCCTCTCGGGGTCCGTCCATTTCCTCAAACAATCTCTGCTAGCCTGCCCTCCTCTCGGGGTCCGTCCATTTCCTCCTCCAATCTCTGCTAGCCTGCCCTCCTCTCGGGGTCCGTCCATTTCCTCAAACAATCTATGCTAGCCTGCCCTCCTCTCGGGGTCCGTCCATTTCCTCAAACAATCTCTGCTAGCCTACCTGATATTCCACTGCCCCCCCGATAACTCACTTGATATAGACACAAACGACTTTTCGCCCCAAGAAATCCATAAGGGGTATGACTGCTGCCAGGGAGAAGAACATCCCGGCCATTCCCATCCAGCTTCCGGCGGACAGCAGTAGAATACCTCTAAATCATGAGGTTCAGCAAGGAAGCGGTGTCACGAATTGCTTATTCGAAGCCAAATGCTTAAATTTTTGCAAGTCTACTAGACCTCGACGGAGGTTTCTAGCGCAAAAATTATCATAATTTTTCTCGGTAACGCCCCCAACCAGTTAAATTTGCGCCGCTCAATATGCGCGGCAAAATTCGGAGGATCCAAGAACTTCAAATTAAGATTCAACATGACGAAGCGACCACTAATTTTGATGAAACATATTTTCAGAACCCAAAAGATTCGATTTTCCACAAGATCTGATAATATGATTTTTGTTAATTTTAAATTGAAATTTATAGACATCATTATTTATAGTCGTTGATATTTTCAATAGCAAATAATATTATTTCAGTTACGACTTGAGTATTTCTTATTGAAGCGCCGATCCAGATTAATAAGTTTAAAAATCTGTTCAGTAGCACTTTTGATAAAACATTTTTTTAAAATTCATGAATTTGAATTCCGCAAAATAGCCCGTTGTTTACCCGTTTCCGGAAAGATTGTTACCATCGTTGATTTTTGAAGGCGAAAACATTATGCAAATATTTAGGGGCACTTGTGGAACACGGAAACAAATTAAGACATCAAAATCCCGATGAAAAGCAAATTTTTATGAAACATTTTCCAAAAATAGAAAAATAATTTTTCGCTTTTGCCGTTTGTGAAAAATTTCTCTGCTTTTGCAGACGTTTTCAAAGAGTGAAAAATCGTTAAGACCTAAAATTCTTTTGAATTTAACTCACCCATCATCCACGCCAAAAACTTCGTTGCTTGTTTTGTTGAAGAGGACCATTAGCGGGGCGTTTATTAGTGCGCCGAGCTACAATATCCGTTTTTTGAAGTTTTAAAGGTATTGCGAAGGCAAATCCATAGC
The DNA here is from genome assembly GCA_958295435.1 of Mesorhabditis spiculigera. Taxonomy (NCBI): domain Eukaryota; kingdom Metazoa; phylum Nematoda; class Chromadorea; order Rhabditida; family Rhabditidae; genus Mesorhabditis; species Mesorhabditis spiculigera. The sequence goes on from CATQJA010000209.1 coordinate 25,868, forward strand.
TTGAAGCCTTTGAGAATTTTCGATATTTCACAAAAATTAAAAAAATTCGTTACTGAAAGTCAAAAGTCAAAAGCGCTTCAAACTTACCTAACTTTATCCGAAATAATCTCTGCTAGTTTGCCCCCCAATTTTTCGTTCTAACATGCAAATTACCTGACACATTGACATTGTGGCCCCGCACGAAAATCCGTACAGCAGGCATTTAATCATGAAGATTTTCGGGATTCCCTGCGTCGGGATTTTTGGATGTTTCAGGGATACTGTAATTAACTTTTTTCGAGTTTACGCTAATTTTTGTTTGGCCGGTGCATATTAATTTTGCAGCTTTCATAAAAAACATCTTTACCAAACTATTGTTTAAATCTGAAAATTCGAAAATGTTTTTGGAGTTTAATGTCAATTTTGGTGACACTTTCAGCCTATTTTAATTAGCTTATTTCACATTTTATGGATGAAATTACCGTACTTTTCTCCTCTCGTAGTGCCACCACATATTGGTAGTCCAAAAAGCCTTGCTGGAATTCGAGATCCATCAAACAGCAGCTGGGGGCCCTAAACTGCCGTTTTAAAAAATTACAAAAATTCTTTTTATGGAGAGCTAGGAAATAATTAAAACTATAGAAATTACGTCAACTGCGGTTTGAACCGAATTGTCCGACGAGGAAACAAAATTTAGCTTGATATTACTGAAACATTCTTCATAATCGATCATCAACTCGAATTTTCTCAATTCAGCTTGTTTTCATATTGTCCATATTTTTATTAAAGCAAAAAACGTCATGATTGTCGTGTCAGGAACTTGAAAAATCAAGAAAATAAAATCCTTGCTTCGAATTCCAAAAAAAATGTCTCGGAACTTTTTATGGTTGGAGCTGGGGTAAGCTTTTTGATCCTCGTGCGAATCTAGCTATCGAATAATAACTTCCTTGGCCGTATTAGCAGTATTATTATTAGGCTTGTATTTGCACATCCCACCCATATCAATTCTTGGCAAGCAACCTTTTAGGGAGACTAGGATGCCCGTAAATAATTAAGACTAAAGAAATTGCACCTACGACTGTGCTGGTTGAATTGTTCTACGAAGAAGCTAACTTTAACTAGATGTTTTTGAAACATTTTTAATGAAGCATATAAATTCGTATTTTTCAAAGTTAGTTTTTTATATTTTCTTTAATTTTTCGTTAACGCAAGAATTACTTTATTACTGCTGCGTTCATACTTCTATAGGTAAATAAAATGCAGTCAGCGAATTTTAAACAAAAATGTTTCGGAAATTTTTTGAGCAAGAGCGGGATCAGTGTTTTTAATCATCCTTCATTGTGGCCTTTGAATAATATTTTCTTAGCCTATGGCTGTCTGTATTTGCATATCAAGCCCATTTCAATTCTTGGCAAGCAATCCTCATATCAGCCTGCCTATCTGAGTCTTAAGTTGGGGATTATCACTAGAGGGCAGGCTAGCAGAGGTCAATAGCGAATCAAACTAAAAATCACAGCAAAAAAAAATTTGCAGATGGCAAAAACTCATTTTAACGAAACTTGGTCGTCAGAAATACTCGAAATTAGAGTGGCGCTTATTCAAATCAAATCGGCTTCAAATTGATTTGATTTGAATTAGCAGGTTTGAGTGCGAAAAAATCAACTTCAAATCAAATCGATTTGATTTGAATTAGGGGCTGGCCAATTCAAATCAAATCGGCTTGATTTGAACAATTTGAATCTTGTTCAAATCTGATTTGAATAAGCGCCACTCTACTCGAAATCGACCAGAAGACGCTAAGGGGCATATAATTAGTACAACGAGGGACAAAACTGGCTGCGAAAAGTTTCGAAAATTTTTAGGGCAAGATTCGGATCAAGGTTTTTAATCGCTCCAGTAGTTTTCCCGCGCCAATAAAATTGATCAAAATATGAAATAGAAAACTGTTGGCCTCCAATAGTTGCCGTATTACAACTCTGGCACTTTTAGACAAATAACCAGGGTTGAAAAACCGCTTCGCGGCTTTTCAACCCGGGCCCCGTCTAGGATCGATGAAGTTATTGACTTTGCATAATTCTTGCCGAAAACCGCTCACCAAAAAGCGCGCCCTCTCTTCCCTTTTTATAAACCATTTCCACTTCCGGCGTATGCTAATTGCTTCCTAACAAAGAGCTTGACAGAAAACTTTACAAAAACCGAATTTTAATATCGAAAATCGAAATTTTTCAAAACTTTTTTGTGTGTGCAGTCGATTCCAGCCCCTTCTTTACCCTATGACATTTCTTCCCTACCAAAAAAATGCTTCCCTGAGGCTGTAGGTGCGGAACATTCAAACGGAAGTGCATGCAAATATACACACACACACAAACACTATTTTTTTATATATAGTAGGATGCGCTTATCAGCTTCCCGATACGGTTTAGGAAATGCCTATCACAATGGCAGGCTAGCAGAGATTAATAGGGAATCTGATTCTGAGCATCATACATCAGCGATTTTTTAAGAAACAGTTTTTAAGGATTTTTTGAAATGGATGACCGAGCCGGCGCGTTGCGTATCGCTACGCGGCAATCAAAACTGACACAGGGAATCCATAACCAGTAAAAATCGAACTCAGCCTTACATAGCCCTTTAAAGGAATCGTCGAAACTGTAAAATTTCCCCACAAATGCGTCAAATCAGCAACTTATCCCAAAAGTAACGAATTCGCCTGCCGCATAATCGAAACATTTTTCCGCTTTTTAGTTTTAGTTTTAATTTTAATTTTTCAAACATCAAAATAACCGCGATTTCCTGTTATATTTTTTGCATGAATTTTAATATTGAACTCATAATCTTTTAATATCCATCACTTTAATAAAAAATTGTGGTTGCAAAAAGCATGTTTCCTAGAATCTAGTGGCCGGGGATCGGCCGAAATTTTTAATCATCCTTCCATTCGTGATTTAACAATACTTCTTTAGCCATTCGCTGTAAATATTTGCATATTACACCTTGTGACCTCCAAATAAATAATGCTCATATCCAGGCCCGTAGGAGGGCCCAGGGGGCCCTGGGCCCCCCCCCCCCGGAATCGGTCGAGTTCCGAAAAATTCATAAGGGGGGACCCTTATGTATTTTTATTACAAAAATTTTTCTGCCTGCGGCGCTGTTTATTACTGTTTTTCAAAGAGTTTTTACTTATGTGAAGCCTATTTTTTCAAAATTTTTTGCCTGCGGCGCTGGTTGTTCATTGGTGAATCAATTGTTCATAAAAAATTTTCGTCTGCGGCGCGTTTTCCGCCGTGTTTTCCCACGAATTTGAGTGTAGCGAACGCTTTTTTGCTATTTTTTTGCCTGCGGCGCAATTATTGACGCGATATTCGATTCGATAATTATTCGGATATTTTAAAAGTGCCGACCGGGGGGCGGGAGGTCGCCAAAATTGTTGCCCGAAATTTCGGTTCCGCTACGGGCCTGCTCATATCTGCTAGCCAATACACCTTAATAAATAATTATCGCTAGAAGGCAGGCTAGCAGAGGTCAATAGGGAATCAAACCGAGAAAAGAATACTAATCCTTACTGTAAAGTGTTTTTACTCAGGCTGGCGTTTTAGGATCGGACCAAGCCTATCTTGTTCAGAATTTTTGCTGATTCGAATCCGTTTTCCAAATTTGCTGCGGACTTCGCGTTGAAAAGTCATTTTGGTCTAAATTAAGCTTAAAAACGGCATAAATTCGGATGCTGGCCCACTATTCCCTGCCTGGGTCCAGGGAGTGTTGTGCCCCTTATCTACCCTCTCGAAGCCCCCTTCCTAGTTGGCACCATGGTGCATTGGTAAGTTGTTCTCTTGCCAGGCACAGGGCGGCGGTTCGATCCCCCCCTGTTGCTTTGCTTTTTGCACAAAAACACATGATTTTTTGCATAAAATCGTGCTTTGACCTCTAAAACCATTACCGAGCCAGTTTTAACGTCGGAGGTGACGACAACTTAAAAAATAACGCAAAATATCCAGATTTAGTCAATTTTTTTAGTCTAAATGTCGAATAACTTTTTAAATAAAGGTCGGCAGCAAATTTGGAAACCAGATTCGGAATCAGCGAAAAATTCTGCACAAGATAGGCATGGTCCCATTCTAAAACGCCAGCCTGAGTAAAAACACTTTACAGTTAGTCAACCAACCACACCAGAAGCCTTCCAAGTCGATTTAAAGGGGATGGGATGCCTGGCAACACTTAAAACAGGCAAGTTTAAATTAGCTGAGTTGGGTTTCGACGTTTTTTTTACTTTGAGTAAAGACAGCAATTTGGGTACATTAGTCGAACTAGGAAGAAATTGGGCTGGGAGCCCCTTGAAACATTTTTTCGCATCAAATCGTCCCAATTTTTATTCAATGAAATCAGTTTGACTTTAGAATTTCATTTTTTTGGTTAAAGCAATGAGTAGCCGGTGATTGTCGAAGTCGAGTATTTTACTAAATTTAATTAATCAATTAATGAAATCAATTATTGCGCCTGAAGATATCCACACCTGACAGATAGTTAAAAAAAATGTTTTCCAAAATCAAATGGCTAGGGCTGGGCAAGATTTATAATTCAACGCGTGTTTCCATCTCGAACATTTATTTAGCTCCGAAAAATTATCTCACAGCTCGTGCTTGCCTGGCTGTTCAAGCTACCGTACTCTTAAAGGGCTAGTTCAGCCAATAAAACAAAAGAATTTCCGCGGTCAAGAGTCGAACCCTCTCTGCGTTTTTGTGTCTGCGCCTCTCCCTTTTCCCCAATCTCTAATAGCTGCCGTAATGGGTGACTGTTCGGGCGCACTGTGCCTACGTCCATAGTGTCCCAAGGTACCAGCCCAAGCTCTAAAAGTTGAACCAACCCTTTAAACCAGGAACTAGAGTTTCCCCCAGTTGTTGCCAGACAGTTGGTGACCCTGTGCAAGATAAAACTCCAGGGTCGGGTTGAAAAATGGATGTTCCGTGCTTGAAAATGGCCGCTTTGCGCTTTTTCACGGCCAAGGAATTTTGTTAGGGGTGGCTGGCCAAAGAAACATGATAAGTTGGGGTCAGCCCGCTCGAAAAAACAGGCGAGCGCGAAAATTTTCGGTGGGTACGTACAAGGCACCGGACGATAAGGAGTGCAGAGCAAAAAAAAGTGAAAGATTTTTGGAAGGCAGGCTAGCAGAGATTGTTTGAGGAAATGGACGGACCCCGAGAGGAGGGCAGGCTAGCAGAGATTGTTTCAAGGAAATGGACGGACCCCGAGAGGAGGGCAGGCTAGCAGAGATTATTTGAGGAAATGGACGGACCCCGAGAGGAGGGCAGGCTAGCAGAGATTGGAGGAGGAAATGGACGGACCCCGAGAGGAGGGCCGGCTGGCAAAGGTTCCTAAGGAAATAGTAAATCTAAATTCCTAAATAACCTCTGCTAGCCTGCCCTCTGCTTTGATCTAATTGGTCAGTCACACCACAGCTCTTTTCGTCTCCGCCCTTCTATGAAATAGCCTTAGTGTCACTTTTTTCTGCCAAAAGAGCGCTAGTGATAAGAGGAGTTCGGGTCCGGAAAAACGGGGCGAAAAACGTGATGGCGATCTGGGAAGAGTACAGGGTCACGTACCTTTGCAAGGAAAGGATTAGCGGGGCTGCAAAAGGAACTGAATCTTAATTCGAAAATAACTTGACTTGAAGAGCAGTTATCGCACATTGAAGCTTCCTATAAGGCATGATTGTGGCTTGTTATTGCTATTTTGGAGTGCTCTTTTTTATCAACTATAATAAAAAGGTAGGGGTGTCTGTCCGTCCGTCTGAAGCCGAATTCAACTCGAAGGAGAAAGGAGCTAGAGCTTAGGTCTCTTCGGATTCGGATAGAGCGTGGTCAGAAACCCCCATACTGATTAAAAAATTATAAAAAAGTTTTGATTTAAATTATTAAAATTAACTTTGAAAGTTTTTCCCTTAGTAAAAGGGGTGGGGGACGGAGGTTGGGGTGATTTTGGACATAGTGAGCCAGGTGGCGCGCGTTTCGTGGATGAAAATTTTCACGGGGTATCTCATTTCTTTTTTTCTCTCATTCCATCCGGTCGGTCGTTATTTTTGTTTTTTAAGGGGATTTCGGCTAGGGAAGGTATCTTAAACCATCGGGAAAGTATTTAGGTAGTTTTTGAAGGGGATTTCAGCCATGGGGTGAAACTGAAGCCATCAGGAAGGTATTTAGGTCGTTTCTGAAGGGGATTTCAGCCATGGGGGGTATCTGAAGCCATCGGGAAGGTATTTAGGTAGTTTTTGAACGGGATTTCGGCTATCGGGGGTATTGATGGAGGTGGGAAAGGATGTGGTGGAGTGGGACATGTAGGGTAGCCCGAAGGCCAGATGGTTGCAGTCGCGAAGCGACTGTAACCATCTGGTTTTTGTATAGGAGTGTTCGTTGCTTAGCCGGTAGTAGCCGCTAGCTTAGCCGCTTGCGGGAATTTTTCGCATGCACCCAGCAAAAAAATATTTAGATTACCTGCGGCATTTAGGAGTTCAACTCGGACGCCATGCTTAGGTTTTCGCCGACAGGCCAGCAGGCTATGTCGTCACATCGTGGATACGTGGTCTGAAATTTATTTGATTGTCGAAACGTCGAAATGACAAAAAAGAAAGCATAGAAAAACGAAAAATAATTGTTTTTATCGATCAGACTTGTGAAACTTTGGTGGCCTCCACGGGCTGCTCATCATGACCTTCCAACATCTCCTTCCAATCCACAAGTTTTTCGCTAAACTGGCGAATAAGCGGAAAATAATTCTCGCAACGACTTTCGAACTTTGCGACCATTTCTTCGAGGTCCCCGAAAATCTGCTGACCATCCTTGAAGGTCGGTTGGTCGTGGATCGTCTTGCCCTTCGCCGCGGCGACCTCTATCAATTCTCGCATTCTTATCTTCATCTGTTCGTGCAGGCCATCAACAATGCCTTGCAGCCCGATGAAGCCAATCTCCAAGCGCTTGTCGATAGTGTGCTCCAGGTCCCTGAGCTTGGCCACAAAGAGCTTCTCGAACTGATGGTTGATGTGCTGCACAACGTAGCAGAATCCGCAGGTGGCCTTCGAGCAATCCTTACAGTTTAGGAGGCGCTCCATCGGTTGCTCTATGCTGCAATCGTCGCAATTTAGCGGGGCGTGAGGTTTTACCAGTTCTGGTTCCTTGGTTGTATCTGAAACCTTGGTCCACTGCGTTGCGAGCTCGTACAAATAGTCGAGAAACTGCTCATTGGCAAACACATCCGCTGTAGAACATTCTTGCTGGCATATTTTGCACTTTGATTCATTGCCGCCTTCCTCAAGGCAATCCTGGCACATCAGATGACCGCATTTAAGGTTGAGCATTTGATCCTCGCATGTATCAATCATCCATTCGCAGTTAGGACATTTAGGGGTATCCGGAGCCTGCAAGCAAATATAACCCTCATCGGTCTTCTTCATGTATGGCTTCTCGAGGAACTCAACGAGCGCGAACACTGGTACACTTGTCGATCCTTCGCCTTGACAAGAAGCGCATTGCACGTAGAAATCGGCATCGATCATGGGCGTCCCGATCTTCCCATCGAACGGTTTTTTTGCACCCTTTGCAATTGAAACATTTTAACGAAATTGCTAGCCCCTTCTCAAGCCGCTCAGCATGGCTCAAGTCGATTTTTTCCGAAAGACGTTGATGACGATGGGAGTGATGCTTCTGCATTGCGCAGAAGGCGCAAACAATCATCAGGCAATCGAAGCAACGAAACATGCGATCGGTGTCGTCTTCTTGGCGACAGGTACTGCACCCCACCCACACAGCGTATTCCGGGACCTCGACCCTCTGCAAATTTAATTCAAACGTCGTGAACCAGTCCCACGCTAGCTCCTGGAAAAGTTTCAAGATGGGAAGGCAATCCGCCGGACCATCATCATCCTCCTCATCCTGCACGAAATTTCCACATTGTTGGCAGGTGTGTGTATTAATTTCGAAATAGCAGTCGCCACAGCAAAGGTGGCCGCATGGCAGCATTAGCGGCGTCCGCATCAGCTGCGGCGTATAAGGATCGTTGCAATCCGGGCACTTGGGAAGTTTGACATCGGCACAGACGTTATAGCCATTCTCTTCTTTTTTTGTAGCCACCTTTCGTTGAGAAGGTCGATAAGCCACCAGGCTACGATTATTGTCCCAGCTTCCCCGCGGCAACTCGAACATAAAACACCTTGCAGGTCCTTTTTATAAACGGGCGTCCGGGGCATGCCATGTTTCTCGTCGAATGGCAGATCACATTCCTCGCAGTCAAAACACCTTAGCAGCAGCTTGCCTTCCAAGGGTTCATGCATCGTGACCTAAAAAAATTCATGAAAACTGAAAAAAGAACGTAGACGAGAGACTGGGATAAAAGTCAAGAAAACTCGGTTCTGGACTGGAGGGGAGTTTTTTTAGGGGGGGAGCCAAATTTTTCTCTGTGATTCTCTACGGCCCTGTAACAAAACCTAAAACATTTCATAGCATTTTAAATAGTATTTAGGTTTGAAAAGCCTATGATAATTATTATAACATCAGGGCCAAAACCCGCTTCGCGGGCCTTGGCCGCTGGAATCGGGCCTTTGCATGAAAAATTTGACTTTCCGATAGCTCGGGTCCTTCGGACCCCTTCCCCCCTACCGACCACACACGCGCGCGCAAATTGCAAGAATGAGGAATTCTCATTTATTGAGATAATCAGATACATGCAAATCTTCATATTATGCAAATTATTCCCCAAAATGTATAAAACCGGCTTTAACTTTGTAAACTTGTATTTTATCGAAATTCTGAAAACGCCATCGAAAAGAGGAGGGTCGATTCCCCCAAGTGACAAAAAATCAGCGCATTTTATCCAGGGGAAGGCCCTTAAATCGGGCCTCGAAAGTGACATCCAAACACACACACACACAGAGATACACCCCAAAATTATATAAGGTAGGATATTCGAAAATTTGTGTAAGTCAAAATGTATGAAAAATGCCCAGGTCAAAAGATTTTTGAATTTTCTAAGTTAAAAAAATAGGATTTTTATAACTTCCTCGCAATCAAAACTACTAAAAACACTATAAAAATACATAATATATCATCAATCAATATCACCAGTATAGGGGCAAAAACAAAAGGTGGTTATCCCCCTGCTAAACCCTCCCCCCCCCGCTAACAGTCAGATACCGAAAGCTCAATGTTTCGCCAGGACTTATAAACATCGGCAGATTGGTGCAAGTTGCTTAAAAGCGCCAAGCATCGAAAATCAGCAAAACAAACTGCTATAAATAAAGACTTACTAGGGAAGTATCTGAAATTGCCATCGAAGTTTGAGAAGTCAGATACGCCATTCGACGCGCCTTGTCGAGGGGATTCCAAATATGTAATAAAATCAACGGGAGCGCATAACGGTAAAAAGTTATGAGGCTTCAAAGTCGGCAAAATGACGAAAAACAGCATCATTGAGACCCTGTATCATCCCGCGGAATGGAATTTAGTCTAAACTAATTAGTGCTCCTTGTTCAACAAAGAAAGCTCTTTCAAATGAGCTATATTACATACGACTGCCAAAAATTTCCGCAAAAAATATTTTTGGAATGCAGTGTAAGGGTAGGGTATGGTGATTCTGGCGAAGAATTTTCGAGAATTTGGCGTAAAGCGCATGTAAGATAGCTCATTCGAAAGGAAATTTTCTGCTGCTCAACTTGTACTGTTCCATTTTTGACAAACTAAATTCTTCGAATTCGCACAGAGTCTTAAAAGGGCGGTTTCCGACGATTTTGCCAACCTTGATATAGAGAGCGTCCAATCCTAGTTTTGTTGCCGGAGGTTTTTTTATCATCGCTGGTGCTTTTTAGGGGTCACACAGTAAAGAAAAACTTATTCCCGAGTTTGGACATGCAAAAAGTAGGAACCGGTCAAAAAGCAAAAAATAAAAATCGTGGGGGGGATCCGAACCCTGTTCATACAGCCCAGAGACCCATGCGCAAACCACTGGGCCAGGAGACCGATGGAAAGGGTGCCCCGAGAGGAGCTCTTCTCGCGGCGGCGGATTTCGATGTAAAACTTAAAATGTTCATAACTTTTTACCGTTATGCGCTCCCGTTGATTTTATTACATATTTGGAATCCCCTCGACAAGGCGCGTCGAATGGTGTATCTGACTTCTCAAACTTCGATGGCAAGTTCAGATACTTCCCTAGTTAGTTTTTCACAAAAGGTTTATGAACATGCAAGAACCTAAAATGTCGGGGGGAAAAGAAAGCTGCGTACGCGTCCGATCGATCGAATTTCTGTCGCCAGAATTCCCTCGCGAGGGAATTCACAAAGCACATGGCGAGCGTCAAGAGAGATGCCCCATTATCAGGGGCACCCGTTCTCCACAGCTCCCCGACATTTGCGATCCGTCCCACTAGGCTCGGTTTTTCCGAGAAAAAGTGTAATGAGAATATTCGCAAGAGTTTCGAGTACTTTCATGCCAGATGAGCGGTCGCTTCGGATGGGCTGTAGCTCCACTCTTTCGAGATCGGGGGCACCTGCAGCGACGCGAGCCCCGGGTGTCCCTTTTGCGAACCCCCGGGAAGAGCACGCGCCCATCCGAAGCGAATGACCGCGAGTGTCCTTTTTGAGTTAACCGCAAAACGGTTTCAGGCATAGCTCATTCGATAGAGAATTCTAGTGTTCCGCTGTCCATTTTTTGCCGAATGGCTATCCTTGATTTTTTCAATTTTAAAACTGCACCCGAAAACGCCCCTTTCGCTCGGGGGGGCGGGAGCGCTTATGGTAAGCGATATCCCCTATTTTTTTAGTATTATAAAAATCAGAGATAGCCATTCCGCAAAAATGATAAAGGGTATATGAAGGCAAATCCATGGTCTTTGGGCCTTTGAGGCTGAGCCTCCCACAGTCGTTTCACAATCGTCACCATTCCTTTTCCGCTTGCCTAAAAAATTGATTGAAATTCGTTGCAATACCTTTCTACCGTCCCGAATCGATCAGCTATGCAGTGGCCACCAAATTTTTGCGCAAGAAAATGGGCGAAAGCGATCGCGATAAAGCACGAGGTCCCATTAGCTACACCTCCCAACAGGCTTTCGCTTTCTCGATTTGTTTTGTATTTTCGTGATGTGTAGACTTTGCTTGAATAGGAAGTAAAGGATATCCTACTATATATAAAAAAATAGTGTCTGTGTGTGTGTGTGTATGACACTTTGCATGCAACTTCCGTCAGCGTGTCCGGAGGATATCTCAAGAGGGAAGGGGCGTAAGGAGGTGTTTGATACGTCATTACATGCGTAATGGGCTGGAGATGACTGCACACACATCAGATTTTGTAAAATATGTTGTTTTCGACATTAAAATTAAGTTTTTCGTAAAAATTCGGCCGCCCACTTTGTTAGGAGAAAATTAGCATACGCCGGAAGTTGCAGTAGCCTATATAAAGGCCCAAAGGGCTCATTTTTCATTTTTTTTTGTCATCGGAATTGAGGCACAATTATGCAAAATAAAGAACATCATAGGATTAGACGGGGGCCAGGGTTGAAAAGTCGCGAAGCGGCTTTTCAACCCTGGTCTACCATTTAAGAAACAAGCCATCTGAAAGGCCTTGAAATATGCAAATTTGAACTTATGTAGCAAGAAAACGGCTGAAAACGCTCAAAACGGCTGGTCGGAGCCGAATCACGTTGAAAATTTTGGTGTTTCTCATTCAATAAGCTCCCATTTCAGATCAATCACCTTAATTCTCCGTTTCGAATCGATGGAGGTAATATTTTTCTAAAAATGTCATTTTGCTTTAGGATTATTGGGATTTGTTGGTGTCGTTTGAGGACAACGCGGTGCAATTCCATGCAGGCGCCTTGAAAGCTGGTTTGTTAGCCCCGCAATATGCAAATCGGCAGGTAATACAGATTTTGTTAAGGACGAACATTAGCTGTAACCAAAAAGATAAGTATGTCTTTTAAGGCTCTATCTAATCCTGTTAACAGAACAGCTAAAAAACAACAAAAAGTCGAAAACGATCTTACAAATCCAATTTGAAAGATTATGCTAGGTGTTTGTTCTTTGACTAGCTTAGATTAATTAATTTTAAACTGTAGGGTAGACGGTTGGTTTATTTTTTCATGCTATATCATATCACGTAAAAAACCGACTAACAAACTAAACATCGCTCCATGCGTTGCTGAATTTTGACGTTAATTTCCGTTTCAGAAAACCGTCGTCAGCATCATGGGCCCGTCGCGAAGCGGCAAGAGCTTCTTGCTGTCATATTTGACTAGAACGCAGGATCGTGTTATTAGGTTTGTTCACTGAACGCATAACTAAAACGTTTTACAACGAAAACGTCAACGTTTTACAGCGGCAACTTTAAAACGGGGTACACTCGCTGCACGCAGGGGATTCTGATCCGACGACGGCCGGTGGAAAAGGATGGAGTACGTTTTGGCTAACCTTCAGATGACCCCTCAGCCGACCCCCAACGTTTGTATATCGGCGCTCTGTTCATCTACAGGTATGTAAAGTATACCAAAATACTCGCCAGAGCAAGACGAACATTTTGGGATACCTTACACACCTGTAGATAAACAGGGAGTCGAGATACAACAGTTGGGGGCCGGCTGGGGGCGGGGGGTGGGGTATCTGGAGCCTACCTATGTTTTTTTTAGGTTTCCGTTTTCAGATGGCATTTTTTTTCTACCAATTTTGCTGTGCTTTTTAGCACCTCATCTTCTACCTCGACACCCAGGGCACCTTTGATATGGAGACGGAGCGAAACGTATCGGCGTGGATAGGCGTTTTTAGTCTTCTACTGGCAGATGTTCAGGTTTTCAAAGTGTACGTTAAAAGCCCAACTAATGGGGTTTAGATCTTAAACCTTCGTGGAAACGTTGAAGCCGATAAGTTGCAAGATTTACACATGTTTGTCGAAATTGCGAACGCGTTTCCGGGGGCGGTTTTTCCAAAGGTTTGTCCTTTAGGTAATTTTGCTAGGGAGATAGAGGAGAGAGAGAGAGCGACAGAGGGAGAAGAGGGAGAGAGAGAGATGGAGAGAAACGGAGACAGGGAGAGAGAGGGAGAACGAGTGTGAGAGCGAGAGAGACAGATAGTAAGAGAGGTAGAGATAGCGAAAGAGAGCATGAGAGAGATATGGTGAGAGAGCTCGAGAGAGAAAGCGAGAGCTAGAGAGGGAGTGAGAGAGTGAGAGAGAGCGAGAGAGGGATACAAAGAGAGACAGAAAGAGACAGAGAGATATAGAGAGAGATAGAGAGAGATAGAGAGAGATAGAGACCACTTTTAACTTCAGAAACTCCTCTTCCTCATCCGCGACTCCCCATACCCAGATCGGGACTCCGAATTTTTGAGCGACCTATGGGTTTGTTGACGTTATTTTCCGGCTCTTACTGGCCATCTATAGTCACAATGCGAGCTAGCCAGCGACCTGAAACAAATATCGGCTCGTTTGCGGGAGAAATTTGGCAATGAGATGTACTGTGTCTGCGCCCCGATGGCAAACCAGCATTTGCGGGTGGCGAGCGGTCGCCTGGAGTTGCGCCCGGAAGGTTTGAATCCAGGAAGCTATGCCCCAAAAACCAGTTAGCACATCATGCCCGAGACTATCGTACCCAGGGGTGGGCAAGGTTTTGCAGCGGCAAAATCCCGGCAGTCCATTTTCCGGGAGTCCGGCAGTCCATTTTGGAAGGGAAAAAGCGATTTTTGGCGGGACGGCTACGCCGTCATACTTGGGTTACCATTTGATGGCGCAATTAGATAGATTCCAAGAACTTTCACGGTCTGGGAGTGACGCAAAATTGTGGATCTCATTGTTCCGCGTCGACCCATACCCTATATGTCCCGTCGGCAGTCCGTTATCTGTGAGCTGTTCGAACGGATATTTGGAAATAGGGTTATTTTATAGGGGTTTCCGCTCTATTTTCGTAATATGTTAATTTTTCACGCTGAAAGTGACACCAGATTGTAGATATCGTCATTGCGCGCCGAACCATACCCAAGATGACCCTTCGGCAGTCCGACTTCATGACATGTTGGACTGACGGAACGGAAAAACTAGTTTTTCGATGTTTTTCCGGCATAATTCCGGAATACGGTAATTTGAGGGCCTGGGAGTGGCACCCAATTGTAGATCTCGTCATTGCGCGTCGAACCATACCTCACAAGGCCCACCGGCAGTCCGACTTCATGGACATGTTGGACTGCCGGACCGGAAAACCTGGTTTTTCAAGGTTTTTCCGGCATAATTCCGGAATACGGTAATTTGAGGGCCTGAAAGTGGCACTAGATTATAGATCTCATCATCGCGCGTCAAACCATACCCTACATGTCCTTTTGGCAGTCCGACTTCGAGGAAATGTTGGACTGCCGGATTTGAACCCGCGTCTGCAAAATGTCTGCAGAATGTAAATCGCTCTTTTTACCTCCTAAATCGGACTGCCGACGCTTCGCTTTTGTATGCTTTGGATAGAACAGCTTACGGTCCATCTCCTCCAAAAATTTGAGCCAAATCCATCGAGAAATTATCGAGATATGATTTTTAGAAGAAACTCGTAAAATGTGCTCCTGCAAAATGGCCTCAAACTCGGCAGTCCAGGATCTCCGGCCTCCTACGTTTCCTTAAGAAGACTGATACACCACCAGATAGCCCCAAGCCTGAGCTACAAAATGAGCTATCTACCCTCCCGGTGCGCTATTGGGGCCCCGAGATATGGGCCCCTAAAGGGTCGCGACCCGGTCCTCAAAAACCCGTTTTTTTTCATTTTGCAGATGCGGGTTCAAAACCGGCAGTCCAACATTTCCTCGAAGTCGGACTGCCAAAAGGACATGTAGGGTATGGTTCGACGCGAAAAGATGAGATCTATAATCTAGTGCCACTTTCAGGCCCTCAAATTACCGTATTCCGGAATTATGCCGGAAAAACCTTGAAAAACCAGGTTTTCCGGTCCGGCAGTCCAACATGTCCATGAAGTCGGACTGCCGGTGGGCCTTGTGAGGTATGGTTCGACGCACAATGATGAGATCTATAATCTGGTGCCACTTTCAGGCCCTCAAATTACCGTATTCCGGAATTATGCCGGAAAAACATCGAAAAACCCAGGTTTTCCGGTCTAGCAGTCCAACATGTCCATGAAGTCGGACTGCCGGTGGGCCGTGTGAGGTATGGTTCGATGTGGAATAACAAGCTCTACAATTTGATACCGCTCCCATAGCTGCAAATCATCGTATTCCGGAATTAATCCGGAAAAACCCTCAAAAAGGCACTTTTCATTTAAAACCCCCAAAATGTCTCGAGGACGGACAGCCGGTTGGGTATGCAGGATATGGTTCGATGTGGATTCTACAATTTACTGAGTACCCAAGAGCCCCCAATGCTTATTACATGCAATAATTCAAATATTCAAACAAATGCTTCTTTCCGTTTTCCCGATGAAAACTTGTTACCTGCAATGTTGAATTGTTAAAAATCTCAAATTTTTTCCGGCGCTCCGCGCCGTCTTCCCCCCTCCCGGCAGTCTCTGCCCCGCCACCAAAATCCCGGCAGTCCCCATTTTGCAGATCTACCTACCTTGCCCACCCCTGATCGTACCTCAATTTTGCCAGATCTTTCTCAAAACGTTGTTCTAAACGTGGCGATCCTCGATTTGGAACGGAACCAATTTTAGAAAATTTAAAAAAACGCGCTAATTGGTTTTTTTCCTGGATTTTTGTTCTCAGGTTTTCACGACCGTCAAAGCGTGCATTATCGGGTGTTTTTTTGCTAACAAGCCTTGTAAATTCCTTAAACTGGCCATTTTGCAGTTTCTTAAAATGGTATTTCCTAATCGACGTTTAGATGGGCCGTTTATTCAAAAATTGGCCAAAGTGCAAAGTTACATCGAAGGCTGGACCCATAATACCTCCACGAAGCAGGATTTCCCGAACTTGGGAATGGTGCGCATACTGTAAAATATATTTTTGCTTTTCTAGAAAATTGCTGATTTCCTCAGCAACAAAGCTCCACAACTTGGCCCGTCAACGGTACAGGTAGAAAGGGATTTTTGATGAAAACATTTCACTTCGCAGTTAATGCGAGAGTCCAGCATCCTGGTGGCGGTAAACAAATCGCTAGAAGCGTTCTTGCAGACGATTAAGGTAACTGCTCTACAAAATATAGCATCTCTCTGCAGAACACTACCTACGAAACGTTCCAAGCTGATGTAAAGACTGCGGAAAAAGAGGGACTTGAGAGGATTCAGAAGCTGGTCAAGGCTTCGGATTTCGAAGAAGCGGCCCGTTCATTCAAGGAAAAGGCGCAGGTAGAGGAATTTGGGACTAGCAGCAGACCCTTTCAGGCAAAAAGCTAGCTATGTTTTTTAGGAAGTGGCAAAGAGCAAATCTTACGAGCTACAAGCCGGAGAGGCCGATCGAGTTGGTCAACAGCTTTCCGCGCAATTCCTAGCGGATGAAATGGCGAAAATCACAAAGGTATCAACTTTTGCTAAAAAAAAGATTGATGGATTGTGTAGATTACTGACGTGTACACCTTGCTCGAAATGACGCGTCAAAACTCCGCGACCCGGATCCCGCGCGAACTCGCTATCTCCGCCGCGCAAAAAATGGAGTTGGCCGCAAAGATTTATGTATGTCAGTGATTTCATCCTTAAAAGAACGCTTTCCTTTATTCAGAATTTTATCGTAACGCGCTACGAGCAAATACGCAATTTGCAATTAAACTTCCTGCTAGCGAATGCGGATCGTGAGATGCGGGTGGAGATGGAGAAGGTATCAGATCAAAATGAATTCCATTTTCCGCAGAAAATAGCGGAAGGCGTGGAAATACACCAAGCCGCAGAGGTTGCACGACGTCAAGCCACAGCGAGCCTGCATAGCGCCCTGGAAAAGCTGGGATTCCAATCGGGCGATATCGTGAAGATTGGCGAAAACGCTGGACGCCACCTGGAGGTTTTACTCACAATCAGGAGAGTCCGAAGAATTTTTCAGCAAGCCGCACAGGGGCTAATCCAGCGATTTGTAGCTGATCGCAACAGCAACGCGGAGCTAAAGAAGCTGCAGGCAGAATACGAGGCAAACACCAAGGTATCAAAATGACTTTGAGGAGAATTCCGCTCAATTCCTTAAAATATTTTTTCCTGAATGATTTTTTCTCAAAATCAAGCTAGTTTGGCAATTCTACCACAATTACCTAGGTTCAAAAAAATCTTAGAAAAAACCAGGGTTGAAAAGCCGCTGCGCGACTTTTCAACCCTGCCCCCGTCTAACCCATCATATTCTTCATTCTGCATACGTCTCTCGAATTCCGATGAGGAAAAATGAAAAATGACACTTTCTGCCTGAGTATATAGGCTACCGCCACTTCCCGGTATAGGCACTTAATGACGTATCAACATAGCCTAAGACCCTTCCCATCTTGAGCTATCCTCCGGACACGCTGACGGAAGTTGCATGAAAACTGGCACACACAAAAAAAAACTATTTTTTATATATAGTAGGGTGAATGCCGACTCGGCAAACAATTTCGTGCCGAGATAAACCGAAAAAAGTACCGGAAAACCAGAAATGGACGCAATTTTTACAATATGTGCACTTTCACCATTCTGTGATTCTGATTCTGATTCTTACACGTTGCTTGCCAACGGCGCCCCACGCGCTTGATAAATTAAATAAATATTATGAAGTTTTGTGGGTTTCAAGGTGGAATGAATTGAATAATAGTTTGTCGTTCTGGAGCCAAAAATTCGGCAATGTTTTTTAGCGCGGAATAGATTCTACGATGGCGCTGCCCGATGAGAGCGACGACGATTCAGTTCTGACAACAACCGAAAACGGCTTAGACGTCGCGGTGGTGGATCGTCAACCCCCAGCCCTTCCGAGCGTGCCACCGGCACATAGACAAGGTTCCGGGACAAGTCTGCCCAGGGCTTCTCCGGCGCCCTCCCGGTACGAGCCTCAAAGTCTGCCAGCAAGACCTGCGCCTGTGACCAATTATGGCACGCTACCCGCCATCAATCAACAACCGATTAGACAGCCCGAACCGCCTAGACAACCCGAAAGAGGCCTTCCAGCACGAAGCGTCCCGTTAGATGCCGCTCATTCAAGGAACAACGAGCCCGTTGACCCGCTCAAAGCTGGCAAAGATCTGATGCGGGAGGAAATCGCGATCCTCGAGAAGTGCTATACGGTAAGATTATGAGGATTGAAAATGAGTGCTTACCGAAGTCTCGAACTTTAAAGTCGCCGCCTGAAATTTGTAAAACGTAAATTAGCTTATATTTTTGTAAACAAGGCCATTCTGTAAATTTGGAAATCGGATTTGGAATCAGAAAAAATTCTGCGCATGATAGTCTTGGTCTCAACCCGAACCAAAACTGAACAGTTTCTGCGAGTTGTTTCAAAAGTTGCTAATCGCTCGTTTTTAGGATGAACGGGTCGCTAATAGGCAAATGGCCAATGAGCTGAAGGGTAAATGCTTGGATAATTGCTACGAATATTGCCGTGCGCTACGATATCAAGACCACGATATAACCGCGCTGATGCGTGAGCTTGAAGAGAAAATAATGGAGTTGGAGCGACGGTTCCCCCGCGACGACCCGGCCGTCGATGACACCAGGTGATCGAAGATCGAATTCGAGTGATTTTAATAGTGATTTAGCTCCGACAACCTACCTGCGTCGCTTGTGAGTTTATTGCGCTCATTGTTCGGTTTCGTGGGCGGGAAAATATGGTCGTGTTCTGCTTGGGAAAATAAGCTCGATAATATAGCGTTTTTCCCAAAAAGCTCCCGCTTATAGAGGTCTGGAGGAAGCACGGATCAGAATGTTTTTTATGCCATTCCAAATGGCG
This sequence comes from Mesorhabditis spiculigera, assembly GCA_958295435.1. Classification (NCBI taxonomy): domain Eukaryota; kingdom Metazoa; phylum Nematoda; class Chromadorea; order Rhabditida; family Rhabditidae; genus Mesorhabditis; species Mesorhabditis spiculigera. Next base: position 44,688 of record CATQJA010000209.1, read on the forward strand.
ACAAAAAAGCGCTTTTGACTTTCCCAAAGTTTTATCTCTCAAGCTATATAGAAGATTTTCCTAAAAAAGGTGAAGGAGCAATTAAGCTGCAGAAGTCGCATCAAACCCGGTTCGATCCCAGGCCGTAATTTTTCTTGGTTTTCGACCCTAAACTTCGTAGACTAAAATGCATTAGTTTCCAAAAGCAAGAACGCCTGTTTTCGCGCCTAACCGGGAGCTTTCGACCGATACCTAAATCGATAATACGGACACTTCCCCATCCCACTAGAAGCCCGCTAGCGCCGTTAGACGGCTTTCGGCGAGCTGGCCGGAATTGATCATTCCGGCAACGGTCCGCTAAAACAATGAAGCGTTTTCAGATGGAAATGTTATGTTGTGCCCCTAAGCGTGTTTAGGGTGCATTGTACGCCTCCGCGAAAGATTGCTTCTACTCGATATTCAATGACGAAACTAGCTCCTCCTCTACGCAAGACGACCCACCCCAATCGACTAACCAGGATATGTATGAGGAGGAGCTTGACTAGTTTTGATAGTTTTTTTTTATTTAATAAAAAGCATCCTCGAAGAAATGGTCGTACAGATTATACCAGCGTTTCAATACCGGCGTGGATTGCCCAGCCATTTACTACTATGTGTTTCACGTACCTCTGATTTAAAGTAAAAAACATTCAAAAACTATTTTTGACACTAGAGGGGTTGAAAAAATTAGGCTTTTCCAAAAAAAATTTGGCGATTTTCTTGCGCACAAAATCCTGAAAGCAAAAAAAATCCTTTATTGGGGCTTATGATAGGCAACGTTGACAGTCTCGGATAATAGCGGGCAGCAGCAATTACAAGCGTTAAGTACCACATGCAAAGGTAGAATCAGAATAGGAGTCGCTTCTACATGATCGAGCAACCGCCCTCCTCCTCCTTCTTCTTTTTCTCCGCCGCAATCCGTGCCTGCTCCGCCACACGCGCGGCCGCCTCCTTGCGCAACTGAAAAGAGCATGGGTGAAAAGAAGGTGACACTGTAGTTCCAAAAAAAAGGAAAACTAAAAAAGAGGTGATCTGGCTTTTTCGACGCAAACTATAGCTGACAATACTCCGCGAGAGATTTCTGCTAGCCTGCCCTAAACTCAATGCACTAGTCCGGCGTAACAATTGGTTTCAAGAAAATTTAAAAAGAAACTAGCCAATGATCAGACGCACAAAAAATACCGTCAAAAAAGCTATTACGCATGATATTTGTTCCCCTTAAATCCAATCAGCAAAAAGTTCAAAGAAATAGAGAAAGAAAAAGAAAGATAGAAAGCCCAAAAAATGAATAGCGCATTGGGTCGACAGCCCCCCTTTCCGCGTCGTAAGCGTCCAGAGGGGCGCTCCGTCGCTCTTTCCCCCCACAAGGCTATAGTTGCGCGGCAATAATAAATTTATTGTGGAATCCTTGTTTTGTTTCTTTTAAATCTGTCTAATCGAAGTATAACCTAATATTTGCCACATTAATTTGATGGCTGGCGAGCCAAGGCTGGCGGGGAGCCAAACTAGACGTTCGCGGCTTTAGCTTCCGGTTCAAACGGCTTTTTGCAAGTCAGGATTGCTGTTAACACCTCTGGCCATTGGCCTGGTCTTGGATACCATGTACATACCCGTTCTTGCTCTTGCTCTGCCTTTAGTTCGGCCTTTTCCTGACGGCGCCGGTCTTCCGCAGCCTGTTCGCGGCGCTCTGCCGCGTCGAGCTCCTGTAAGGCGTATTTGATTGGATGGCTCCCACAAGGCAAACCCGGCCCATCAAAAAAACTACCATTCTCCGCATCTCCAGCTCCATTTGACGTTGCGCGGCAAGGTTGGCCTCGCGGCGCACCTCCGCGGCCTGGCGCTCTTCGCGTTCCTGCGCGGCGCGTTCTTCTTGGCTAAATTGTCGCGGGTCGAGGCGGAGGTTTCAGACGGAGAGAAGACAAAGAGACTATCAGATCTATAGTTTTGCGAAGCGGTTTGCTATGTTTTTTATTAGCAGTGCTCTAGTGACGGCTGTCAACACGAAACCAACCGGCGAGCTGCATCATTCATCTGCTGGATCATCAACATCATCGGATCGACGCTCGCGCTCCGCTTTTGTTCTTCTAAAGCAATCACTATATTATCGCAAGATGTTCGTATTCGCATTATTTTAACGATTTTTTAGCTTGAGGCGCTCCAGCTTCGACAACATTTTGGTTGTCGTTTGGTTCCCTACGAAAATTCGCTGCTCCCCCGCAAAAATTGATTGGAAAATCGTTTTTTATCGTTTTCGGCTCGTAACTATCCTACTATACAGGGTGTCCCAAAACAAAAGCACCCCCTCTAGCGGCGCGCAGTCGTGTCCGATTCCCACCGTTTAGGTATCTATCGAAAGCTCTTGAAAAGGCGAGAAAACAAGGAGGGTTCATTTTCTTTATTATGTATTTTTATTAGCAAATTTACGTCCAAAAACCATGAAAACGGCAGATTTACGCGAGATCTGCATGCTAATCGCGAAATTCCTATTAGAAATCTACCTGTTTTTTAGAAAAACGTTGAATATCCAGCGTATAAAAATAAATCTCATAAAATGAATCCCGCTTGTTTTCTCGCCTTTCCGAGAGCTTTCGAATGGTATAAAAATTATCCCGATCTGAGCTTCCCCCGGACCGCTAGAGGGGGGTGCTTTTTTTTGGGACACCCAGTATATCAACTACAGGGTGTCCCAAAAAAAACGACCCATCTGGCATTTCGCCGTGTTCCATCCAACCGGGCCCAAATTTGGACCAGAGGTGTATCACACCCTAAATAACAACAATCCTGACTTATAGCCCTGTAGCTACAGTAGTTTTAAAGTTATAACAAAAACAAACTTTATTTTCCATTTTTCATAGGGTTTCCGTGGAATTAGACCCCCTAAACATTAAGTGAAAATGATCAGGTAGGCCTTCTTTACCGTTAGAAATTTTTTCCAGAGTAAAATTAATTAAATAAGCTTCGATCTAAGCGATTTTTACAACACAAAACTACCCCAGTTCTTAAGCGAAATTAGGGATTCGCAGCCGGAAGTCGATGCAAATCGATGCAAAGCCCAAAAAGATAGCCGATAAAACTGTTCAGAATTCCGGGAAAAACAGTATTTTCGTTATAACTTTAAAACTACTGTAGCTACGGGGCTGTAAGTCAGGATTGTAGTTATTTAGTGTCTGATACACCTCTGGTCCAAATTTGGGACCGATTGGATGTAACCCGGCGAAATGCCAGATGGGTCGTTTTTTTTGGGACACCCTGTATAATAATTTTGTTGACGCGTCCGTCCGTCTGTCTGTCCGTGTGAAGCCGAATTCAGCTCGAAGGGGAAAGGAGCTAGAGCTTAGCTCTCTTCGGATTCGGATAGAGCGTGGTCAGAAACCCCCAAACTGATAAAAAAATTATGAAAAAGTTTTAGTTTAAATTATTAAAATTAACTTTGAAAGTTTTTTCCTTAGTAAAAGGGGTGGGGATGGAGGTTGGGGTGATTTTGGAGATAGTGAGCCAGGTCGCGCGCGTTTCGTGAATGAAAATTTTCACGGGGGGTTTCATTTCTTTTTTTCTCTCATTCCATCCGGTCGGTCGTTATTTTTGTTTTTTAAGGGGATTTCGGCTAGGGGAGGTATCTGAAGCCATCAGGAAGGTATTTAGGTAATTTTCGAAGGGGATTTCAGCCATGGGGGGGAGGTATCTGAAGCCATCGGGAAGGTATTTAGGTAGTTTTTGAAGGGGATTTCGGCTATGGGGGGTATTGATGGAGGTGGGAAAGGATGTGGTGGAGTGGGACATGTAGGGTAGCCCGAAGGCCAGATGGTTGCAGTCGCGAAGCGACTGTAACCATCTGGTAAAAAATAGTGTCTGTGTGTGTGTCTGGGTGTGGCACTTTGCATGCACTTCCGTCTCTCTGTCCGGAGGATATCTCGATAGGGGATGAATTTTAAGGTATGTGTGCTACGTCAATAGGTGCGTAATGGCCCGGAGATGACTGCACGCTTAACAGATTTAACAAAATCACCTATTTTCGACATTAAATTTAAGTTTTTGTGAAAATCCCTTTGTTAGGAACAATTAGCATAGACTGGAAGTGGGGATTCGCCTATATAAAGGGACAGGAGAGGTGTTTTTCATTTTTGTCATCTGAATTTAGGACAATTATGCAAAGTGAAGGATAAAATGGGGTCCGACGGGGCCAGGGATGAAAAGTCGCGAAGTGACGAGAAGTCCTGGTGTCTTTAAAATAATTTACCGCCTAGTGGTGCTTGCATAACCATCGGTATAAAAATAAGATAAATTGGAGCGAGCGCATATAAATGGGAAGATTGGAGCGGCTGGGAAAAGTTAAAAGGGTGGGGTCGCAACTGTCGCGGACAAATGTCGTGAAACCCCGCCGGGCGAATCTTTGAAAATCCCTACCAAGCTGTCTCTCAAGCTCCTTGTTGGCCTGTTTCTGCTCTCGCATCTGCTGGCTCCACTCCTTTTTCCATAGCTTTTGCTGCTTATCGGTTTCAGCAATTTTCTGGGTCATGCCTTTGAATTTCAGCATGCTGCCGGCTTCGTGGGCAAACTCGTCCTCGCATTTCTGAAAGCCAGCGTTCGATCGTGATAGAGAACCTTACCTTGAAGCGATAATTGATGCTTTGCATGTAGTTGTCGAGCATCTGCTCCAGCAGCTCCGCCTTGATGCCTTTCAGCGTCGAGCCGAACTCGGAGACGAATTGCGACTGTGCAAAAAGGAAGGATGATTGGAAGCTTTGACAGCAGGGTTGTTCATCGCGTCCCCGGGTCAAAACTTTAGAAGCCTCTATCTCGGTGCACGAGGTACCTAGCAAGATGAAAATTTGTGGAGTTGTAGAGTAAGGGCAGAGCAACGTTCTTGCAAAATTTTAAAGTCGTAGCGTCATTGTCAAGCCCGGGGGACGCAGGAGGACGCAGGGGACGACAGGGCACCCGTTCCCTGCGTCAGCCTGCGTCCCCGTGCGTCCCTGAGCCGCTAGCGCCTTGAAATTTCGCGGGAACTTTCGCCTCCCCTGACTCGACAACTCCACAAATTTTTATCCCGCTAGGTACCTCGCCCGCCAAGATGGAGGCTTCGAAATTTTCAAACCCAGGGGCGCGATGAAAACCCAGTTCGTCAGCACCTTTTGGACGCCGTATGCACTGATGCAGTAAGTGCGGGTAGCTGCTTGAATTGCCTCGATCTGCGCCGCCGTCTCCACCTCGGTGACTTTCTAGAGACGTTTCGTCGGGGGTCACTGGGCTACCCATACCTCTTTGAAGCGTCTCTCATAATCCTGGAGCAGCTGCTCGAAGAAATCACGTGCAGCTTCCTGCGCCTGCATGATGGCGTTGTCGCTCTGGATCGTTTCGAAGCGCGCCTAAAACGTGCGAGGGTGCGGCGATTGTCAATTTTATTAAATCCAAAATAAAAGGCAGCCCGGTACGGATCGCTACTTGGCCAATTTCCTACCGTAATCATCTCGTACAGCAGATCGCGCTTTTTTCCAATCAGCTCGACCTCTTCGGCGAAGTCGACGACGCCTGAAAAAAAACTGTATACCGTCGGGTTGAACATTTTTTTTACTTGTTTCAAAGTGTTTCATCGCTTTTGCAAATGCGGCTTCATGCTTCTTATCCGTGTCGCGGCCCTTTTTCCCCGAGGCGAGCACTTCTTCGATGCTCGGCTAAAATTGTCAAGTGAAAACTTGACCATAACTTCCGTTAGCTTCGAAGTAAGTCCGTCAAGTCTTGAAGCCTAAGCACTAGACTCTAGTGATACCTTCATCTCCTTTTCATAAATCATCAGTCCTCCATTGACAGCCTCTGCAATTTGCGTATCACGGAACCGATCCTTGTTGTGGATCGATTTCTCCTTGCAGCGATCCTGAAAAGAACAGATTCCGCTTTTGACCTGCGAGCCTTGCCTCGAGTGCATGCTTGAAATGGTCGAATTCGCGGGTTTTGTCCTTCTGGTGGCCAAAGAGGGGGCATCCACGGTAGGCCTGAAATGGGTATGAAGCCGAGTGCACTTTTTTGCTACGTCTCCGTCTCTCCCACCCCCACAGGCCGGCCCAGGGGCAAAAAAAAAAAAAACCTCAACAGCTTCCTGAAGCAGCGCCTCTAGTTTAGCGTCGTATTCCCTTGGCGGCAGCGCCCGGTGCCCGTTTTCCTGGACGTACTGGAAAATGGTCGAAGGGTGTTTACGAAATGTGACGAGATTACCTTATCATATCCGTCGGCAAATTTGTCGTTTCCGGCGCTGCGGGCACGCTCGAAGGAGAGACACGATGTGGCCTGAGGGGGGGATGTAAAAGTTCATTTTGCCGACAATTCGCACAAAGTGAATTTTCGCTATGACTTACGGTGAACGCCGAGCCGATGGCGCGGTGGTGGTTGTCCTTGATGTGGGTGATTAAATTCTAGAAAACTCAACCTTGCCTACAGGTTTTTGGGCCAACCTCAACGTGCTCTTTGAGCGTTTGGCCGGTCAGTGCGGTCCCGAGCACTGTCTTCGGCTGCAGGTTGTCCAAAATGTGGTCAGCGCAGCCGCACAGCGTGTTGAGGAAGAGCGCGCCGCAATCTGGAAGGGAGGTCGGGACGCATTTCCAACGCCGGAAGACAACGCATTTGTCCTGCGCTCGTGGCCGCTCCGACGGCACGCAATAGGCAATGCCAGCCAAAAATGTTGTAATGGATTACGGTTTTTTACGATTGCTAAACACTCACGGGGTCAGTAAAACTTATGACCAACGAATCAAGCCAAATCAACGATGCATATGGTCTATGCGGTCTATCTTCATTTTTCCTAAACTCATTTTTTCTAAAAATCATTTTACTAAAAGTCATTTTCCTAAATTCATCAGGTGAATGGAGATGCGTAAAAATATAGGAGGGCGCAAATGCTGTCATTTTTGGTTATCAAAGCATTTAGTTGGCTTTTAGCAAACCTGTTTCGGCTTGATTAATACTTTTCTCTCCCAGTAGCGCTTAGACGATGTCAGGAACATCACATTAATTCGTCTATCCCTTCCACAAAATAACCTGCCTCCAGCTTTGATTTCTCCACTGGCCTGGCGCACATAATCCGATGGCGGCGGCACCGTATAGCAGTCCACTGTCTCGAAGGCATCCAGCACTCCATTCAGAAGATCACGCAATTGTGGAACGCGCTCGGTTTGCAACTATACTCATTTATAGCGTCCAGTGATGGCTCAAACTAACCTTCAACAGTTTTAGGTACTCTGGGTTCAAGCCAGCCTCATTCGAGTCGCGCATCATGATCAGGAAGTGCTAAAATGCAATCATGAAGTTATAGCGGCGCATGCCTGGCCGATCCGCTCGTCGCTCTTCTTGCCAAACGAGATGAAGCCGTTCAGGGCATCGAGGTCTTGCGCGTCAAGCTGGTTCTTGGTGTTGTAGACCTGGAAGGATAGCGTTGGGTTGGTTAGTGCAAGGACAGCTCACGTTCAGCGACGACATCAGCAGAGAGATGGCAAAGATGACGGTAGAGTCGGCAATGTTGCTGCAGTTGTCAAAGGTGCCTTGGGTGTCGAGGAGCATCACTGCCAGCTAAACGAGATCAGGATGTCGTTTTGGAAATCTGTTACCTCGGTGCCGTCACGCTGACGTCGGATGAAAATTTTCGGCCACACCATAATGCCTTGAGTGTGGCGCTGGTAGCCGCCGCGGAATCGGATCCCGTCGCGGCCGCTAAAAAAAGCGTTATGCACAACACGCGCCAGGCATACCCGATATATTCGGTGTCGTCAAACCGGGCGCTGCCACGCTGCAGGGCGCGCAGGAGGACGTTGTTCCAGAACGTCTTGCCCTGGCGGAATTTGCCGGCCGTCGAGATGATGGCTACCTGCGGAAATGGCACTCGGAGTCGAAAACGGGATTTGCCATTGTGCCAATTGCCAAACTGTTGTTCGAAAATTATCTCGCCCTACCTTCCGGTCCCCAATCTGTTGGCACAGGTCGTCGAGGAGTGGCTGGTTGAACTGTGTCGTGCCCTGGTCGCCGATGTTGAACAGCTGCTGCAAGTCCATTTCCCCCTAGAATGTGCGTTAGGTGTTATATTTGGGACAAACTTCTTCCGGAAGGTCTGGGTTGTAACCGGGGCCCGCACCCGGTCTAGCCGGCGGCTTCGGCAGAGCATCGCGTGGCTGGGACGGAGTGGCATTACCGAACCCTTGCGCCGACGCCGCGTATTGAGCGGAGGGCGCCGGAGCTGCGGCGATGTGGCCCGAGCCTTGCGCAGGAGACCCGTGGGCGCCTGCCGCGTTTCGTCCGCCTGCCTGGCTCACCGGATCAACGGGAGGCGCCCCAGTCTGAATAGCGCTTAATGAATGATCAGATCATAATTACAACTATAACTATAATGAATTTAAAAAAGAATTTAAAGCGCTACCGTCGATTGAGCGAGCAGTTCGTTGGCGCGTTGGGTGGCCCGAGTCGCGTCCGGCAGACGCGAGCAGTCATCCAGCAGGGTCTGAAAGCCTAGTTTACAAATTTCGACCGATCAAACGCCATAAATATACCAGGAAAACTAATTTTCGGTTTTTCTAAAACATGCCCTTCGATAGAGCGTCGCAAAAGATTCAAAAACCTTTTTACGGTGCATAGACTTGCTTAAACCTGTTTTTGTGATTAAAAACGTTCAGTGGCCTCCCTTTGTTTTATATGCGTGTTATTGTTGTTGTTAGAGCTAAAAAAGTCTTCAAAAGTATCATCTGACCTTCCGCGCCGTCGCCTCACACATAGCCTTCATCTGCGCGGTAGAATCCGGGTGGTTGGCCACCCACTAAATCATACTTAATTTTTCCGACCCAGTAATGTCGTACCTCCAGTTTCCGGACGTAGATCTCGAAGTGCTGGTCGACTTTGCGGTCCTAAAATCTCAGAATTTGCCAAGAATCGATTTCTACCGTATATTCGGCATCGGTGCACTCCGAGCCGGAGTGGGCGCTCATCGCTGAATTTGGTCTATACTACTTTTTACGGATAATATCGTTAATAAAGCGTAAAAAGGAAGAAAGATAGTATAAATTAATTTAATGCCGAACAGATGGAATTGCGGTTCAATAGCTTATCGCTTCCCGCGGACCGGCAAATTTCTGCTGCAACAAAATGGATGCCGATTCGTTGGCTTTAGAAATTGATCGATTTGGCTTTCGCAAGAGCGTTTTGCAGAATTAACAACGTAAAAAATTTTGTATGAAAAGTTTACCATTAAGAAAAGGGTGGTACCGGACTTTAGCAGGGCAGGGGAGCGATTTTTGTTTGTGCTCCTATAAAATTGATAACACATTTTCACATCGCTTTAGTAGTTTTTAAAAGCTAGAAAGTGCCGTAAAGTTTTTAATCATTTTGGAAAATTCGAAAATTATGTCCGTTTTGGTCATGGTTCACACATTGTGACCAAGAATTACCAGATTTTGAAAAATTTTGGAACTTTTTGATGAACTTTTATATGGATAAACTTTGTAAAAGGTTATAAAAATTATTTAGAATTTCATGGGAGGCTTGCTCCCCTGTCTGCCGATAATCCAGTCCCAAAGGGTTTTCTCTTTTTTTTGCTACAAGGCGCTCCAACTATCATATGTTTTTAAGCTTAAGACTCGATTAAAATTAAAAATTATATAACAAAATATTCAAAAAAAACCCAGATAACCTGTCTCAAAAGCGTTATCCCTTGCAAGGCAGGGTCTTTGATGCCCCTATCTGCCATCCACGTGAGCTTCTCGGGGGCCATTTTCTTCGGCAAGAAATTGGTATCCCTTGTGCAAGGCCAATGCCCTTGCTACCCAATCAATATCCTGATTTGAAAAATTTACTTCGCTAATAACAATTGAAGTCTTAGTAAAGTTTACGCATAAATTGTGGGATTTAAGCACTACTGAACATTAATTAGATGGTAAGACAAAATATGTACAAAAAGCCTCTCAGCTTATAAAAGCGAGTTTGGTTATTAAGTATCGGTGTTTCTGTACCTATCCGGCTGCATTAAAGTAACGAAACGGTAAGAAAAACAAAGGTTTCTGGCTGGGGTCTTGAGCGGTCTCACGTGAACGGCCTCCTAACTACCAAAAGGAGGCAGCTGCTGAATTGCTGTCGCAATAAATATGCGACCACTTGCGCAAGCAATTCATCGATTTGCCGGAATGAACGAGTGCGAGAGAGAAGCATAGAGAGAGTGAGAGAGAGGGAGGGAGTGCGAGAGAGAGAGAGAGAGAGGGAGAGAGAGGGAGGGAGTGCGAAATAGAGAGAGAGAGAGTGAGAGAGAGAGAGAGAGAGAGAGAAATAATATTATATACTGTAATCTGGCGTGTGCTTTTTTGGGGCCCTTTTTTGCATATCCACTACTTGTTTTACCGGTTCGTTTCGTTGCCAACATTTTTCCGTAGCATTCTTTACTCGTCCCTTCCCATCCAACGGCCCCACCCCTGGAAGGCCCGCGATTAAAATGAAATCGCCCATTAAAATGCGGGAAATGGGCCCTGGCAAGATGCGCTGCAGGAGTTGATAAGAAGCCGTGAAAATTCCTCCCCTCTGGCGGCTGTGATTTTTTTGGCGATTTTTGGCCGATTTGGAACGAAAACGATGTTTCGCTGGTTGGCGGTCATCGGAATTGTCACGATCGGTTAGTTGCTTCAATCGCAATGAGCAATATCGCAAAGTTTTATAAATTGTAGTTTTCTGTTTTTACACAGTCCAGCAGCCAAAAATAAAATACTAAAAATCTTACAACAGACGTATATAGAAATTTAAGAATATGAGAAATATTGTAACTTCTATAATTTTTCGTTTCATGAATTTTTATCACTTTCCAGCAACCAAAAGCTTGCAAACTTACTAAAATACAAGAGCCAGGCTTCGTTTTATATGTTGGACTGAGGTAAAAATTAAATGCTTAGCCCTAGCTAAATTCATTACTACTAATAGAGAATTTTCAGTTAACGCCCAAAACGTGCAAAAACCCTGTCCGGATGGCTGGGTCCAGTATGGGCAGCTGTGTTATATGTATTCCGGGAGTGTACAGAGGGTACGTTAATTTTATCTAGGTTTCCCGCGCCTAGAAACTTTAAATGATTACATGTACTTTCGGATAAAACTTTTAGAGCTGGCTGAACGCGATCAATTACTGTGCGACGGTCGGCGGTCAGCTTGCGGGCGCTTACAATCGAAGCACGCTGAACTTTCAAATTGGTGAGTCTTGCGTTCCCAAAGCGTCTCTGCTAGACTGCCCCGCTGCTGCAGCTCTAGAGGCTAAAATGCTTTTTTTGTTAACTTGTTGTAAGACCCTGGAAAGCACGAACACGTCAGCTGGGCAGCGTAGCTTGTATTTTCCCAAAAAAATCTCTGTTAGCCTGTCCATTAGCGACCGATTCGGATCTCCAATGGCCTCTGCTAGTTTCTGAGCGGCCCGGGATAGCCTATTCCAGTGAAAGCACCCTTTCCCGTCCTGTACGGCCACTCGCCCCCCACCTGGCCCACTGTCCCCACATAAGGTCGGGCCGGCTCTTTCGCTGCAGTTCTACGGAACCCCCACAAGTTTGAGGTTAGAAATCAAACCGAGTTTTCCGTAGGAAACTCTTAAATTTTGGAACGCAGGTCTTTTGAGCTGCACAAAAATTTTTTTTTTATCGATTGCGATTTTGTACTAGAGATGTTGCGCATAGGGGCACGACGTCGGGATAACATGCAAATTACGATAAAAGGCGCAAAAAACCCTTTTGTTGAGCTTATTTTGTACTTGTCTAATCGTCTCTGCTAGCCGCCAGCAGTCTGGTAAGGCCAATGCCAATGAAACGGCCCTTTCCGTTTTTGACCGACCACTCGCTCCCCATCTGGCCCACTATCCCCACATAAGCTCGGGCCGACTCTTTCCTTTCAGTTCTACGGAACCCCCACAAGTTTGAGGTTAGAAATCAAACCGAGTTTTCCGTAGGCAACTCTTAAATTTTGGAACGCAGCTCTTTTGAGCTGCACAAAAATTTTTTTTTATCGATTGCGATTTTGTACTAGAGATGTTGCGCATAGGGGCACGACGTCGGGATAACATGCAAATTACGATAAAAGGCGCAAAAAACCCTTTTGTTGAGCTTATTTTGTACTTGTCTAATCGTCTCTGCTAGCCGCCAGCAGTCTGGTAACGAATGCCAATGAAACGGCCCTTTCCGTTTTTGACCGACCACTCGCTCCCCATCTGGCCCACTATCCCCACATAAGCTCGGGCCGACTCTTTCTTTTCAGTTCTACGGAACCCCCACAAGTTTGAGGTTTGAAATCAAACCGAGTCTACGGAAACTCGTAAATTTTGGAACGCAGCTCTATACGGGCTGCAATAACAGAACCTACCGCGGATGTTTAGATTTATCTATTGGTCTTTTGCTTATGCTAAAAATTGACTTGAAAAACGACCGTTTAGCTTATTCTTCGTTCATTAGCGATGAATTGCTCGCACTCGCAAGGATTGCCTTCAAAAAACGACGGTTTTTAATGAAACACGCCATTTCTAAACTTCCCCCTTGCTACATATCGGTTTGCCGTGTCCGTTCCATTTAAATCGACGATTTTATGAGCATTGATATTTTAATTTCGACGGCGAACCACGGCAGTCAGCGGGAAGGAGAAGAAGCAACTCTTGGCAGAAACAAAAATTTACAAAGCTATTTCTAATAGTCAAATTTTAATTTCAGGGCTATCCCCGAATCCACTCTACGCCACCTGGGGTGGCCTTTATCTCGATGGATCGACGTGGAAATTTGTGGACTACACCTATTCCTTTAATCTCTACGAAATGTGGGCTCCAGGTATCCATTTTTTTTGACGTAATTATATGGCATTGATTCAATCAAATAGATCTTTTTAGGGGAGCCGCTGGCTAACCAAGGCGGATGCGGCGCCATCCGCTCAGGGGCCCAGAGCGGGTATTTCAACGTACCCTGCCAGAATTCCCAGCCTTTCATCTGCTCACAGAAAATTGCTACGTGAGTTTGACTTCAAACACGGTTCCAGTCAGGGAAAATTAGCCGAGATCCTTGGGGAGGATCATGGTCAAATGGATCATCATCAAAGTTCGACAACCCATGATGGCACATTGATTTATCCATGCATCAGCTGCACCAGGATTATTCAGAAACATTTTTTTTTGGGTCGTAGGGGCGGTTGTTTCGCATTTCCTCCTCCAATCTCTTCTAGCCTGCCCTCCTCTCGGGGTCCGTCCATTTCCTCCTCCAATCTCTGCTAGCCTGCCCTCCTCTCGGGGTCCGTCCATTCCCTCAAACAATCTCTGCTAGCGGTCGCTTCCTTTCGCGGTCTCCAGGTTTTTTGCAAAATTCTGTTTCGAATTTTTGCCGGGGCGAAGGCTAGATGATGGCAGTAATACTTTCTCGATTGGTGTGCTATATTTGCACAGGCGAAAAATGACCATGTCTAAAAAAGTAAGGGGCAGTCCTCTCGGGATCTGAATTTCCCAAAGAATCTCTGTTAGCCTGCCATCTCCTAAATCGCTGCTAGATCCGAGCATTTTTTGATGTTATGTTTCAAAGTGCTACCATTGCCTATTATGGGGACACTATTTACTGGAATAAAGACCGATGCAGTTCAAATTTCAGATGCGATACCAGCAACCTGACAGCCGTCTACGGCGTCCGAGGCACCGTTCAGTCCCCAAATTTCCCGGATACCTACTCGAACAACGAGAATTGCATCCAGCACATTGTCGCCAACCAGAGCCAATTCGTCGACTTGGCCTTCGATGCGTGGAATGTTGAGCCGTAAGTTTTTGTGATGGGTATTTTTATTGTTTATTATTACGTAATAAAAATGATTAATAAAAATCTATCATTCAAAAATCGGTATCACCTTTTGCAGGAGATACGACTATTTGGTGCTGTACGATGGGTGGTACCCGGGAGAAGACGCGCTCGTCATCGCAAAGTATGTTTCAAAATTTGTGGCATTTGAGAAAAATTGATTTTCCATTAATTTTTTTTAACCTTCATTCGATAGTATTGCTTTAGTAGGCATTATAAACTTAAATTAATTAGCCATTAATTAATACCAACTTTTGCCGATGTGGATGGCGGAACTGATTCTAAACGGATTTTTACTACTAAACCTAAAAAATCATAAATTTTGTATTCAAAATGACAAAAATATCGATTTTTCGATCAAAATTGCGGATTTTTAAAAAATTCAAAATTTTGTAAAAAATATTTTCGCGTTTTTAGATGGTTTCTAGATAAGAAAATGCTATCTTTTGCTGACAGCGCTATAAAAACACTTCCTATTAAGCTAGTAGACTTTTCTAGACTACAACAAAAAAAGTTCCGTCCCCGCCCCCGATAATGCAAAAGAACCTAAAATTTTAGCCTTACCTACGACCCGACCAACATCACCGACAACAGCACGAAGCCGAATTTTCAGGTATAAATTTTGCGGTTTTCGGACTGGGTATAAAAATGTATCTTTCAAGTTTTTATTGGGCCAATTGGGAAATCGCCTGATCGATAAGCGGTTGCAAGCTCACTTAATCAAAACCATGTAAAAAATTGCCGATTTCGATCATTTTGGACGCTTTCTATTTTTTAGCAGTGCCGATTTAATAGGAAATAATCTGATTTTTAGCTTTTAGTGTCATGAATTGTCTTTTTCCTTGAAGTCCTTCAATTTTCCAGACTACCAGCAACGTGATGACGCTGCAGTTCATCACCGACAACTCGGTGCAGCGCACCGGCTGGCACGCCAATTATACGCTCCTGGTAGAATTTGCTATAGCTTTAAATTAAATTAGTCTTCAATTCTTTCAATTAAAGTTAACGAAAACTCTCGAAAAATTATACTTTTCTTAATTGATGCTTTTTTTGGGCTGAAACTACGTCTTTTAGACCCTATCTTCCCGATATTGCGGCCAGCGGCTCGTCCGGGATGCTGCAAAGTCCCAAACTACCCCAACAACTATCCGTACGATGCCGAGCAGGTGTACTATATTAAGACGATACCCGGCACCAAGGTATGCGTTATATAAAGGGATCAGGGCGGCCATTATTGATTAGCGATAGAAGGCGTGAAAGCAGGCGGCAAGCTGTTCCGCTACCTCCTGCCTGGGCCCACTTTTCCCCAGTTTTTCATAGAGTAACCGGTTGGCTTTTTGCCAATTGTCCACTGTAGCCTGAGCTACACGGGCCTTCCCTGTTCCTTTAAAAGGCACGGCAAAGACATGCCCCGGAAGTCCAAATTCTGTGCTGCTAGCGAAAGTCGCGCACCTGGCCCACTATTTAGGCATAGATACGCGCCGATTTCTGCTATTTCCAGGAATTCTCTGGAGCCTGCGGCGGTACGCCGCTTGTTCCAATGAACGGTGCGGACGGATCTGTTCTGTCCGCCGCACCGGGGCCGTTGTGGGCAGGAAACCCTCCACTTTGGCGGACGAATCGTTCAAATCAGAATGGTTCGAGTAGGGGTGATCGGTCAGAACGATCGATCGACCCAGTGGGAATCCTGGCAATCCCGGGTAACCCCGAGAATTCCGAGCCGTGGGCACCAAACAAACTGGCCGCGCGAATACCCTTGGGAAGGGCCCTTCGGGGTGCAAAATGAGTCCCTTAAGAGGGGAGATCCTTCAATTGCATCATTCTAAAAGAGCTTTCCGGGCATGTTGATGAAACACGTTTTCCGAAAACATTAATGAAACGAATCGCAACGCGCTCGCCCGCGCAGCAGCTCATCGGCATTATACACAGAAAAAATCTGTCTTCAAACCATGCCTGAATCTAAAGGGGTGCGCAACGGAGTAAGCTTACATTTTCTGGCTATGGTAGCTGTATGGATTTTGTCGCAGCCGTGACACGCGACGCGCCCAATACTCGGTCGATAGTCCTAATCCACTACGCGACGAGCGGCCCGGCGTACGTGTTGCGTGTTGCGTGCACATCTATCATAAATGGTACTACAAAAATAATAGGGTTTTTGAGACGCCAAAGGTCTTGCAGTAATTGGGGCCTTCGATTAAACCTTCCAAAATCATAACGATAAACAACTCCCGATGACTTCTTTCGTTTTAGGGCTTTCGAACTCGCAAAAACCGTGCTGATCCGGCATTCAAGGCACTTGTCTGTCGCCCCGGATGTAACAATTCCCGCGCCCGGAATCAAAAGACGCGTACCTGGCCCACTAAATATGCATAGATAGGCGCCGATGTCTGCCAGGGCTAGGAATTCTCTCAGGTCTTCGGCGTGCCGTTGATCCGGCTTAGCTTAGGCTTAGGTTTGACCGTTGGCTGGCTCATTGTTGGCCGCCTCGGTTTCGGGGGCGGATCGTTCAGTCCGAATGGTCCGCACCCAATAGAGGTCGATCGATCACTACGATCGGTAACCCCATTCTGGAATCCTGGTAATCCCGGGATCCCGAGAATTCCGAGGACGTCGGCCCACCGGTGGCCGGCGTGCGACAAATTTTTGGAAAGAGGCCCTTCGGGATGCACTAATGAGCAATCCCGGAAATCGAGACGGAGGATTGAATCAGTCTTAAAGCGCACGTTCAGGAGGAGCGTACTCGTCCCAACGTACAACCCCATGGACAGGGGACGCGCGCACCGCCCGCCCGTGCTGTGACAGGCCATTCTCCTTTGCGGCGTGGACGCCCTCGCCCTCGCCAGGTTGTAGCTGTGGCTGACTGGTATCCATCCGCGCCTCCCGAGCGGGGGCCCGCCCGAAACCCCGGCCGCGGCAAAACTTTTGTTTTTCGAAAAAACGTCCCTGAACGTGCCCTTTAATACAGCTTGCCGGGGGGTTTTAACGAAACAACGTATTCCGAAAACATTAATTAAATGAGTTGTAACTTGCAACGCGCATGCCCGCGTAAGAGCTCAGCAGCATCCCACAAAGATTTGCTCTTACTGTGCCCAACAAGAGACGCGCAGGGGAGGAAGTACATCATCATGAGGGAGATAGCCAACAAATTGGAACTCTTGCTCTTTGCCGGTACCTTTAAAAAATCTCCATTGTTTTTGGTTATGGATTTTTTCCTTGCCGGCCTAATTCTCAATTTTTCGAAATATCACCTTGTCGCAATCCAAACAAAAATTCGGAAAATCTCAAAAATTCCCGCAAATTAAATTTCAGCGCATTGAAATTTCGACAAAAAGAAATATTGAAAAATAATTTCGACCAACGTGATTTTTGGACAAACTGTTAGCAAATCACCTTACGCCACCTGGCCCGGCCCCTTGAAAGTACTCCAAAGACGCAAAATTTATGTTGCAACCTCTTGAAAACATGTTTCATGCAAGTAGCTCTTTGAAAAATATTACCGTTGGGACAATCCCCTTTCCGGCACAAGCCGGCATAATCCTTGCATTTCGAAAATCCTCTCGTTCCTCGATTTTTTGGACGGAAACCTGCTGCGATTATTTGTGCTGTACGATGGACCCGGCACCAGGACGGCTCCGTTGCTTGAAAGTGAGGGTTTTAAAATGGCGCTGGCTACTGTCACAATCCCTTCAATTCCATTGCGTAATCGCCTAGCACCGGAAGAATTTGATGGCGTAATCAATAATTTATATAAAGAAAATTATCCGTAGCGATCATTTGGTGGCGTAATCGAACGCCGCGAAAAATATGATCGCGTAATCGTCGATACCTGTTATGATGGTAGAAATTGACGAAAAACACCAATTCTCTTCACATAATCGCACTTCTCCGAGTTTGGATTTAGTTTCACCGGTTACGCAACAGAATTTTCATTGCGTATCCGGTTTCGTAAATAAGGCGCAAACGATGGTCTGAACGCTTTTATCAAATAACTCGGCGGATTCCAAGCGACACTTCGGTCAAATTATTTTAAGCTTTTTAGTCACCCAGTACCATAATCGGTAAAACATCAATTTCCTCAAGCGATTCGTATTAAAAAAGAAATTTGATTGGCGTATTCGATTTTTCCAGATCAATCCAGTGAAGATTCGGATCGATAATTCGCTTCATTGATTATTTAGCCTAATAAATTCAGCAGCGTATAACCAATCAATAAACACCTAGATTTATTTGCGTAATATTTTATAGCTAATGCAGCACTTTCATCGCGTAATCGATCATAATTTGATCCTGCACAAGAAAAACACGGGTTCACACCGACCAGGCCAGCAACGAAGCTTGGTAATGCCGGCCGTTTACTTAGCCGTCTCTATGAAAACCCCATATCTTTCGCTACAAAACGCACGGCCCTTCATTGCTCAAAATATATGGAAACATCACGGGATTTTCAGGTTCTCCGGCTCGACAATCCCCAGCCCTGTCACCTCGCAACAACTCGATCACGCTGTTCTTCTACGGCGCGACTATCTGCTGTCCTACCGTGGTTTTCAGGCCAGCTGGACGATCAATATGAAATCGAGATCAAAAATGCTGCGCGCTTGAAGAGTGAATAAACCTTGGATCCAAACGATTTGCGCTTAAAAATGCGAGTATTTCACCTTGTCTGTATTTTTCTTCGACATTTTTCATCTTATTTCATCGAGTATTACCTTGTTTTTTCAGCACTCTTTGCTAGCCTGCCCAGCTGCCATTCAGATGTTTTTGATTCCCCAAATGCTCTCTGCTCAGCATACCCACATAACGACGGTAGAGTCAAGGCCCCGAGGATCGTTTCACTTGACAAGACTTCTTTGCCCTCTCACCTGGCCCACTACTCTAGCATAGCTGCAGGGCCAGGTCTCTCGGTCAGTTCTACGGGACAACACGAGCTTGAGGGTGCGGCTTATTCGAACCGTTTTGAATAAATTCCGTTATCCCCTCAAACCGGTTTTGATTTGAATGCAGGATCACTGTTTGGGCCGGTTGAATAAGGATTCCTAACTTCAAACAAACCAAACCGGTTTGAATATAATTTGAACAAGGTTTGAATAAGAGACAGTCTCCGAAACAGTCTGTTTTCGGCACCATTTTTGCGTTTTGGCACCAATCCTTTGTGAGATTCCTCACTTTAGGGTGGTTCGGCGGCATTCCTGCCAGGTTTTGAGTTAGCGGATCATTTCGAGACCTTTTCTTTCAGCGCTGCCAAAAAAAAAAGGTTATCCCGACCATTCGGATGCTTGTGAGGAGGTTGTGAATGCCAAGCCTATCGTTGAAAAAGTCAAAGTAAACCACGTAAATGATGCGAATTTCATCATTATATTGATCACACAAGGTTTTAGAAAGGGATGCCTCGAAATCTTAGCCGATTAGCATCCATCCAATCGATTAACACTGATTTGCCTGTTGTTCAAACCAGGTCAAACCAACTCAAACCTGGTCGGTTTTGGTTTGAATAACGGATCCTTATTGAAGCAAACGGAAGTTTTGATTTGAAAGCAGATTCTGCATTCAAACCGCCCTTATTCAAAATCAAGCCGGTTTGAGTCGCGATTTGATTTGAATAAGCCGCACTCTACTTGAGGTTAGAAACTGACCCGAGCTTTCCTTTGAGGAAACTCGTAAATTTTGGACCGCGGCTCTTCGGAGCTGCACAATTGCCTCATAACAGCGCGTTGCTCACTTCCGTTAAATGATGCTATGTGGATTGAGTTAAAACCAAAAACTCTGCACAACCGATTTATATTTTGGTGCATTTGTTTGTGTACGGGTGCGGCAAACCGGTTCCGCCGATTTTGATGGCCTACGGCGGATACAGGCCATCGTTCTGGGTTCTTTCAGGTTCCGCTTTGAGCAAAATTCCGCCGTAATCGATTTCCAGCTCGGCCATACCTAGTTCACTGGGCTAAAAAATGGTCACTAGATGCTCATTGGTGAGTTTTACGTTCACCCCGTTTTCCAATTTTCACAAAAAATGTGTTTTCTGTATCCGCTCAGTGCAGGTCGACGGATTTTCGTTAGTCGGGTTATCTGTGAACATCTTTATTCATCTAAGTTCCAAAATTTTGTTTACTCACATTTTTAAACAACTGAGGCATTAAGAAATAATTCATTTTAGAGCTTACTACCATCACTGTATGTTCTCGCTTGTTTATGGTTGGCAGTAGACTCGTCAGCAGTAAGTTTACGGGACTTTTAGAATTGCCGCTAATCGTTTTTGTGTTGAATTTTGCGATATGAATCCAGCTAATTTGTAGAAATTTTTTTGCTAAAAACTTTTATGTTTCAGCGAAATTTGTGGAATGATTACATTTTTTTGGCTTAATCCGGAACGGCATCGCGTCGCAGAAACAGGCAGTCTAGCGGCGAACTTTTAGGGATCCGGTTGAAAATAGGCTTTTCCAGCGCATCCGGCGCCAAGACTACTACGAAGTGGACGAGAGCCTCGAGAATCGTGGAGTACCCTCGGATCCCAAAAAGGTTGCCTCCATTTGATTTTTAAATTTGCCCGTTTTATTTAGAAAAATCATCAATTCTAGATCTTCGTCTCCCAACGTGCCAACCTCTACTACGAGGGCAAACAGAAGGAAGACATCTTTTTCTGATTTTTCCACAATCCGATTTTGTGTGTATAAATTGTAAGATTCGCCGAGAAGCCGGTCCAATAACTGCATACATTACGCAATTCTGTATCCACATCTCCTTTACTTTCCTTTAGAACCTTAAGAACCTCCCGCTCAAAGATCAAAAAGCCGGCCTCACCGAAACGTTCTGGAAACCAGAGGCTCACAAAAAACGTGGAATTTTTCATGCTGGCCGCAGGGGGAAAGCGCGGAATTTTTGATTTTCCCATTCTGTATTTTTCTGTTTTTGTGGATTCTTCAAAGGGAGAACTGGCATGACTTCCACAAATGATCTCTGCTAGCCTGCCCTCCTCTCGGGGTCCGAATTTTCTAAGGATCTCGCCAATCGCTTGATTTTCGATGGAATCATAAAAGTCAGTTCTCCACCTAATCCATCCGGATTCCACCCCCGATATTTTCCGAGACTCGGAAATCCGGATTACCGTAATCCACCCCGGCCGCCGGATGTCCACCCCCACATGCTAAAAGATTCGTAATTTTCGAAAACATCGGACTTTTTCTTCTTTTTCAATTTCCAATTTTTAAAGGGACTGGCAAAGCATAACTGGATTTTGTTGACGATGGGTTGTCGACGGATTCTGCCCGCCCGCGACACGCAACGCGCTGCGCAGATGTGCGACCGAGTTACTGATTAAGTGATCTTACGACGATCAAGGGCTCTCCGCGTTGCATATCGCGGCGCCGTAAGATCTAGAAATTTCCAACGATTTGGTATCATGGCATTATTCATGCGACTTTTACCGTTACAACGTTACAACGTTTATAATGCTATATTATTCAGGCATGAATTGAGACTGTTGATGACGGACCTGAGAAGATTGTAAAGTTGTCAAAATCGGCAATGCTACGCTGCGCTAAAACATTCATTTGAAAAACTTAACTTTATTTTCTTCTGATCCGTAGTTTTGAAGTTGACTTTGCGCAATCTCAGAATTTACGAATACGAGCAGAGGGAAAACAAAGACTATTAGTTTTCCGACTCGCCGCTGGGTAGCCAAGTTCGTTGTAACACATTTTTTAAAGCTGAAAAATCCTGTTATTTTTTCAAGATTCGTAATTTTCGAAAACATCGGACTTTTTCTCCTTTTCCATTTCCGATTGTTAAAGGGACTGGCAAGGCATAACTGTGGATTTTGTTGACTATTGATTCGCAACGGATTCTGCCCGCCCGCGACACGCAACGCGCTCGTCAGCCGTGCGGTTGCGTTACTGATACGTAATTTTACGACGATCAGGCGCTATCCGCGTTGTGTATCGCGGAGCCGTAAGATCTAAAAATCTGCAACCATTTCGCATGATGGCATTATTCATGCGACTCACTGATGGGCTGTGAAGTTTGTTGTAACACACTTTTTCCAGAACTAAAAATTGTTTAAATGGTATTTTCCTTTTTCAAGTGGTCGTACAATCCAAAAAATATATCGATAAAAAGTTTCTAAATTAATAAGGTAACCACAAGATTTTCCTGGCGTCGTTGCAACATTTATAATGCTATATTATCCAGGCTTGAATTGAGACTGTTGATGACGGACCTGAGAAGATTGTAAAGTTGTCAAAATCGGCAATGCTACGCTGCACTAAAACATTCATTTGAAAAACTTAACTTTATTTTTTCTGATCCGTAGTTCTGAAGTTGAGTTTGCGCAATCTCAGAATTTACGAATACGAGCAGAGGGAAAACAAAGACTATTAGTTTTCCGACTCGCCGCTGGGTAGCCAAGTTCGTTGTAACACATTTTTTAAAGCTGAAAAATCCTGTTATTCTTCAAGATTCGTGATTTTCGAAAACATCGGACTTTTTCTCCTTTTTCCATTTCCGATTTTTAAAGGGACTGGCAAGGCATAACTGTGGATTTTGTTGACTATGGATTCGCAACGGATTCCACCGTCCCCGCGACACGCAACGCGCACCACAGCCGCTCGATTGCGTTACTGATTACGTGACTTTTACGAGGATCAAGGGATTTCCGACTTTTTCGATCTTTTTCTCGATTTTCAATTTGTGAATTTTGTTGACTATGGATTCGCAACGGATTCCACCGTCCCCGCGACACGCAACGCGCACCACAGCCGTTCGATTGCGTTACTGATTACGTGACTTTTACGACGATCAAGGGCTCTCCGCGTTGAGTTCCGCGGCGCGGTACCATCTGGAAAATTTCCATTGCCAAATGAAGTCGCATTATTCATGCGACTCACCGCTAGATAATATAGTTTGTTGTAACACATTTTTTCAAAAACCCGAAAAATAGTGTAAATGAGTATTTTGGGTTTTAACGGGGTGCTATTGTCGAAAAATTATCTCGATACAGAGATTTCAAATTAATAAATTAACCCAAGTTTTCCTTAACGTTTTTGTAACATTTATGATGCGCTATTATTCACGCTTTATTGATGTATTCCTGTCACACGAGCGAAACAAAAGGAAATTGTAAAGTTGTCAAAATTGGCAATGCTACCCGGCGCTAAAACATTGATTTGTAAAGCGTAAGTAATTTGTTTTACTGTTCGATTCTCCAGGTTTCTCCAGGAATGCTATGCAACCTATTTTTTTCAAAATGTTTTTGGCCTTCAACGTTATTCCGTTAATAGGGCACGTTCAGCGTTTTTTTAATGCAGGGCCCGGGGCTCGAACCCGGCCCCCGCTTGGGGGGGGGGGGGGGGGGGGGGGGGCCCCCCCCCCGCAAGGAGGGGACCGCCCGCCTGTAAGCACGGGCAGGCAGTGCGCGCGGTCCATACGTCCATAGGGTGTATACGTTGGGACGAGTACGCGGCCCCCTCCCTGAACGTGCGCTTTACGCTTTGATTATTCTATTTATTAAGCTTTTTGAGGCTATCTTTGATGATATGCAACCTATTTTTCCAAAAATTTTTCGCCTGCGGCGCTGTTATTCCGTTAAAGCATCAATTTCGTTACAAAAAATTTTCGAGCCCCCCGAAATTTTTTTCTGGCTACGCCTCCGACCTTTTGATGACTAGTTACGAACAAATAGATCAGTTGATGACACAATCCATTAGCTATCGGGCACGCCGTTGGCTAGGCAAGTTCGTTGTCACACATTTTTAAACCGGAAAAGCTTGTAAATTGGTATTCATCAGATTTTTTCGTAACTAGTCATCAAAAAGGTTAGACATTTTTATGTGGCCCTGTTATACCCTTGATATTGGCTGACAACCACTTTCCAACGAGATGAAACGCTTAATTCCAGCGTTCCAATTTTTTTATGAAAAAAATGCTTCATCAATATGGCAGTTTCCGAAGATTTTATTTATCCTAATTAACTGGTACCCTGCTTTGTTACGCTACCCGATAAACTACGTTTGATACGTCAATGGGTGCGTAATGAACTCGACATGATTAAACACTTTTTAGGCTTCTATGACTGAAACATTAAATTTTTTGCCAAACTTTCCGTTCCCCCATTGTTATAAAACCAGTAGCAGACGCCCATTTTTGAGGCGTGCAGCGTCGAGCCTATATTTGATCGAAAGGGAAGACGATTTTCACATTTAATGGTCATGAATTCGGAAGCATTTAATGTAAAAATGCCGTCAGTCCCGGGCCAAATCTCAAAAAAAAGCCGCGAAGCGGTTTTGAGGTAAATCAAAGGTTATCTATTTTACAACACTTTTTGAAAAAGATGTTTCATCAAAATTACGATCCTTTTATTTCGCGAACATGATTAATTAATCTTCCATGACGGCTTTCCTAAAAAAAGACGTTTCCACTCCTGCCCATTTTATTCGGGCCAACACGTTAGGGTCCCAGTTTCCAGGTAAAGGGCTCCCCGGGCCGGTCGTCAAGGCCATCATCCACGTCGACGAGAGAGAGAGAGAGAGAGAGGAGAGGGAGAGAGGCAGAGAAACACACCTCCACATCTCCATGTTCATCCAGTGGCGCCGGGCCCAAAATGCCCCCAGGCCATTTCCGGGCCCACCCACCAAGAATTTGGCCCATTTCGTCGAGCCGGCAGCACCGCCACCACCTGAGATTCTCCTCTACACAACTGCTGATCAGAGAGGGTACGGTATTTCTTCAATTTCCTCAAACAATCTCTGCTAGCCTGCCCTCCTCTCGGGGTCCGTCCATTTCCTCCTCCAATCTCTGCTAGCCTGCCCTCCTCTCGGGGTCCGTCCATTTCCTCCTCCAATCTCTGCTAGCCTGCCCTCCTCTCGGGGTCCGTCCATTTCCTCAACCAATCTCTGCTAGCCTGCCCTCCTCTCGGGGTCCGTCCATTTCCTCAAGCAATCTCTGCTAGCTACCATTTCAGGGAAAAGGACGCTAAATCTCCGGTACTCCTTGTAAAACCCACTCGAGCCAGCCAGCTGCGTACGCGACGCGCCAAAACACAGTGGGTCGCCTGGCAAGAAATAATTTAAAAAAAATTAAAGATATGCCTCCTTCGTTTTGATACGTTATGCACTGAAACATTAATTTTGTAGAGCTCGCACCCAACCGGCGACCACGTCAAAAATGGGCCCACCGCCGTCGCTGCAACCGATACGGTAATTTTAACCTTGCCTATTATTTTTTTTATTTAAAAATTTGATTTACCGTATTATGATTCGAAGATTTGAATCGAAGCAAAACACTAGGAATTCCTCTTACCCGACGTTTTCATAATTTTCAGATTATCTTAGAATGTCTGTTTTCGATCGTTTTTTTTTATTTTTGATTCGTAATATTGCTGTAGAAGTATTAGTGGAGGCGTTAATCGATTAGATCGTCATAAATTACGATTAAACAGAGTGTTTTTCGAAACATTTTTTTCTTTAAGGCGACCCTAATAACTGGCCTTTAATTTTGTGAAAAATTAGTAAAAACAAATTTTTATACATTTCGTTTTCTTTAAATTCCGCAATTTTTGGTTGAGGTAGATTTGAATCACGGGCCTGAAATTTTGCTACCATGTAGGCTGATTTTCAAAGAAACCCGGTTCCAGAAACGTTTTTCAAATTTTCAGCGGGCCGAATGTCAATAAATGTACTTCAATACTTCAATGGCACCCCGTTGGCTTTATAATTCTATGTAAAAAAACATGGAAGGAGATAATTTTATTAACAAACCTTAGCCTAAAATTGCTTACAACATTTTGATGTGTCTATCGCTTTAATAACATTTATTGAAATTCAGAATAGATTTTTTTTGTTAGGTCGTCCTATTAAAACAACGTGTTTCAAAACTTTGGCCTGCTGATCCTTCTTCTAAGGTTTTAATCACGCTCCGCCCATTAAACGAATTTGGCTTTCCTAAAAATTATTTTAGGATGTTTTTAAGGAGTCCTAAATAATTAATCTATGTTAAGGCACCATTCGTTTTTAAAAAGTTCTTCAAATTCCGCAGTGTAATTCAGTCAACCTTAATTTTAACCTCTGCATCGCCGGCAAAAAAAAGATGTTTTGAAATTTTAGCAAGTGTAGACCGGTGAATTTCTTTCTATTTCGTTTGATCCCTCGTTAAATAATTTTCAGCAAAAATAATTTTAGAATAATCAATGTTTGATTTTTAATGAGGCTACTTAACGAAATCATAAAAAGGTATCTAGCACTTTAACAAAATTTATTTAAATTGAGAGTAGTTAGATTTTAGCTTTTAATTAAGCCCTCTGATTAAAAAAATGTGTTTCAAAGATTTTACGGGCTCAGCGTTCCTTAACGGGTTTTAATCCCAAGTAACCATGAGCTCTCTTAAAAATTATTTTCGGGTGCTTTTAAACGATGATTGATCAATTTAAATCAAGGTACCTTGTACAAGATTGAAGGCGCTTATTTTAGGCGAAAATTACGTTAGATTTTAAATTTAAGCGCTTTCGATTTTAAACGTGGGTTTCAAAGTCTCGCAGGGGGCAGTTGCTTTAAATTACTGTAATACACATCAAGAAAACGTTTACTCAAATTTTCTGAATAATTTCGCAATTTCACACCAAGTTTTAGATTGCAAGATTTTGGAAAGGTCTTCGTATATTTACCTCTCACGTTTTCAGGATGGAAAGCGACCTGAGCCGCTCGCCGACCCGCGAGAATCCGCTTTTCCTCCGCGCCCAGCCCGCCAACCTATCGAGCAGCTGGTCGTTTGGGGTAGGTTTTTGGGCACTATTAAAGGGACCGGCAAGGCATGGCTATGGATATTATTGGATTTTCTGAATCCGCCACCGATTTTGCCGCGCTTATGATACTCTAGCCAGCCGGCATGTTCATTACGTAATTTTCACTATTCTCGTCATAAAAGGCCCTTAAACGTGCGCGTTTCGTCGTCGTTTTTAGGTGATATTGGAGTTTTTCACCAATTGTCGTTATTAGTATCAGCAAATTAACTAAAAGTAAACAGTTTATTAGAAAAACGCAAAAGAAAGCCATGCTCAAAAAGTGTTTCGGGTTCCGCCGACTTGTTGGCCAACTTTAATATTTCAATTTCTTCTTCAATTTCTGCTTCAATTTCAATCTCTGCTAGCCTGCCCTCCTCTCGGGGTAGCTCCGATTTATATTCGTATTACTTTCATCTTTTTGTGTGTAAAATCAATGAACCATAAAAGAAATCTAGGTCCCATTATGACTATAGAAATCCGCGGCTACCCCTAATCTGCCTATAGAAATGCGAAGAGCCGGGATTTTCACGTGGTCGGCCACCCGGAATTTCCCGCTACCCAAAATCCATACTTTCATTTCAGTTGAAAATATTTTATTAAATTCTGCTTGTATGCCAGTTGCATGTTTCAAAAAAAGCACTGTGTCAGATCCGAAATACTTTTGTTAATTCATGCGATTTTTAATGCTGTGCTAAATAAAATAATATAAATATAATTTATCGGTTTTTGCCATTTCACGTGCATAACGTTCTGACCTGTTTAGACTTAATGTTTCAAAAAAAGTGCCGTCGTAGATTTCTTTTGTTTAATACAATTGTTTATCACAACGAGCTAAATTATCTAGATGTCCCCTTCATTAGTAAACTTCTTAGTTAATTCTCATCTTCATTGTATTTTTCAGCATTTATAGAACCCTTTACCTTCCCTAAAAATTTTGATACTACATTTAAATGATCGAAAATTAGAAAGCATGTCAACCCGTTCTTTGCGCAAAAACTAAGCAAAAAAATTGATGTTTCAAAAATGTGCCGTGCCGTCGACAAGGTTCTTTGTTTAATTTGCAACTTTTGGTTGTTCCCTTCATTAATTTCTTGCGTATTCGATTTTAATTTTTGCGTTCGCGAATTTTTGCGATTTTTTAGTTGTTAATCTTTTCAGCTGTTTTAAGCTATCCAAACAGTATATTCTTGGGTTTTAATAAAATGCTTAGTCAATATGTTTCAAAAATGTAGCGTAGCGGCGCAATATTTTTTAGTTTAATAGTTCTTCTATAATTTGTTCGCATTGCCTAATGTTAGATTCTTGGCTTTTTGAGCATTTTGGCCTGTATACCCTTTTGAAACGGTATTAAGGGTATACTAGAAATAGTAGATTTCTAACTTGCAAGGCAATCGCACAGTGTTGTTTCAAAAAATGTTGGTTAAAGCCCCAAAAATTTTGGCTTTTAGAGGGTCTTCGTAGGATTTTGCTAAATTTCTTCATGACGTTATTTGAAGTTTTTCATCAGCATTTTCATCAATCTTTTTAGGCTGTTCGCTCTTTAAAAGCGGTGCTTAGTTCATGGAAATCGTTGAGTCTGGGTCATCTTGTTTGTGTGTTAACACAGGAAACATGTTTCCTGTTTTTTCAAATTCGATGTTTCAAAAATTTGGCTTACCGCCGCGAAGCCTGTTGGCTTAATGAGTCGGCGGCAGATTCTTTCATTTTCGGCATTACTTCATCATCATTTATTTTGTTTTGGTGGAATATTTATATGCCGCATTTTTGTCTGTATACCTTTTTCAAGCTGTATTAGATAGGATTTTAGCTTAAAAAGTGCCTTTTTGGTTTCAAGGGAATCGCGTATCAATGTTTCAAAAATGTTCCGTACAGCCGCCATTCCTTTTGGCTTAATGAGATTTCGTAGGTCGCTCTAATTTTCTGTATGATTAATTTTGAAGTGATATGCTTCTTCAGCATTTACGTATATTTTTGCCTGTCTACGCTTTAAAAGTGGTGCTTATTGGTAGTCTATGGAAATTGTTGATCCTTAAGTTTTTAATTTTTTTTAATTCGATGTTTCAAAAATGTGGGTTACCGCCGCCAAGTCTGTTGACTTAATGCGTCGTGCGAGGTTGCCAGATTTTCTGCATACTTCATCATCATTTATTTGCGTTTGTGGAGTATATGTATGCCTCATTTTTATCAGTATACCCTCAAAGCTCTCGAAAGTTCATTATCTCGAAAGTTCATTATCTCGAA
This sequence comes from Mesorhabditis spiculigera, assembly GCA_958295435.1. NCBI lineage: Eukaryota > Metazoa > Nematoda > Chromadorea > Rhabditida > Rhabditidae > Mesorhabditis > Mesorhabditis spiculigera. The sequence goes on from CATQJA010000209.1 coordinate 73,518, forward strand.
AGTTCATTATCTCGAAAGTTCATTATCTCGAAAGTTAAATATCTCGAACAGTCGAATTCTGGAAATGCAGCAACAAGTGTCCACAAGGCTAAAGAGCTGCGTCCCGACTACCAGGCGCAACAAGCCCTCTGCGAGAGCTATGATGCTTATGAAACCATTAACTTCGTCAAGTTAATTGCCCAGACCTTTGATTAAATGATATATCGGAATAAATGCTTTTTATTTTATTTGTGACATCAATGTCGAGTTGATAACAAAAGGTGGAGTAGAATGGTAAAGACCGGGTTTCAAGGTTATGAACTTTCGAGATAATTAACTTTCGAGATAATTAACTTTCGAGATAATGAACTTTCGAGATAATGAACTTTCGAGATGTTTATTTTCGAGATGTTGATTTTCGAGATAATGATAGGTAATCCTCAAAGCTATACGCTATGGAAATGTACCTTTTTGGGTCACAAAGGAATGGCGTGTCAATGTTTCAGAAATATACCTTACCGCCGTCAGGGTTTTTCAGTTAATTTGTCTTCGTACTATAGTTTACTTTGGAGCATTTATTACGGTATTTTTTGCTGTCTGGCCTTTAAAAGTGGTGTTTAGTCTTGGAAATCGTCGATTTTTGAGTCGTCTTTCACGACTTTTATTTCGATGTTTCAAAAAATGTGGCTTATCGCCGCCAAATTTGTTGGTTTAATGCCTCGTCGTATAAATTTCTTAATTTTAATCTATTGATTTTTGAGATCATTTATTTACCGCATTTTCCCCCTCTACCCTTTAAATTATGGAAATCGCAGGTCTTTGAGCGGTGAGGTGAGCTCACATCGATGTTTCAAAAAATTGTACATCAGGGCGCTAAATTTTTCGGCTTAATTAGCTTGTGCATGAGGTCATCGTAATTTTCCCCGGACTCAATGTTAATCCACATATTTTTTTGCCGATATTTCGTACGTATGATTTTTATGCTCCGGTTTTCTGACTTGCTTACGCTTATTCAACGACACAAAAAACCTATATTAATTTTTGGATTGCTTAGGCGTAAATAAAGATCAACCTCGGGTCAAGAAAACGTTTTCCGATAACGCTTCTGATGCCATTTCCGGGTGTTTGGAAATCGACCTCAAAAAATTGGGGGTGCCCACTCGAGCGTCTCGTGGATTGCTTCCGGTTGTTTCTTTCCGGTTTCCCGAGTTCCAGGGTAAAAAGGGCTTTGAAAAAAAGATGTTTTGCGTTGCCGAAGGCTAAATATTTGTTTTTGCTGAGAATTGACATGATAACGAGTGCGTAAAGAGCGAAGCAAAAGGCGCTATAATACGTTAAGCTCCAAGATACGCTAGAGTACCTAACCGTACACTACAATACGCTACACTACTACCTTACGCTCACTACCACCACCGCTACACCACGACTCCTAAAAATTACAAGAGTACGCTGGAGTGCGCAGCAGTACGCTGGGCTACGCAGCGCTATGCGGCAGTACGTAACAGTACGATGCGCTATGCTTACGCTACCGTACACTGTCATATACTACAGTACACTACCCAACAATCAGCTACAGTATCCCGAGCTTTACGCTACAGCCTCTTGCAGTACGCGACACCACCGTACGACACGCTATGCTGCGGTGCATTACGTTACCGTACCATAGAGTACGCTGTAGTACATTACGCTATTGTAGAATGATTGCCGTGGACGCTTCTCGATACCTGGGAAAAAAACAACTATACAAACAGTACTCCATAGTACGTCACAGTACTTTACAGTACGTTTCATTACGCTCGGTACGCAAAGCGTGTACATCACCTGACCAAATACCTTGCCTAAAGTAAGTCTTAGTAAGACAGAACGAGCCATAATCAACTAAATGCTCCTGTGGATGCCTGTATTCTCACATAGATGAAACACAATTTTTGTCAAAGCCTGTAAAACTTTTTTTTTCGGAAAATACGCCCTCTACCTTCCGCTATCATCGAAATTCCGTCTAGCGCATTTTGCCCCAAAAAAGCCAGGGGAAAATTCGTTATTCTTTTGTTTAAGGAAGTGGTGGCAACGACCGGAAAATCGGCCAAGGGAAAGCGAGCCAATACACACGAACAGCAATAGCTTGGCAAAAACAAAAATATATTTTTTCGAGATGGGGTGGGGCCGGTAAGGATCCGCGGTTACCTCAAAGTATCTTTGTTAACCTGCTCTCACCTCGGGGCCCAAATTTCTTACCAATATTCCTGAAAATTCTGAAATTCAATTTCGCATGAGATTATCGTGATAGTTTCGCAAGTAATCATGCGCAATTCTGAAACAATTTTTTTGTTGCTTGACTCGGGTGTGATTTTTTGCCTTGCGTTGTTCTAAGGCCGCCTTTTTCCGGCATAAAGAGAGAGAGAGAGAGAGAGAGAGAGAGAGAGAGAGAGTGAAAGAGATGCGACCACATCCTTTTCATACCCACCAATTTCAGACGATCGACAAGCCGGCCCCATCCACCACCCCGGTGCTTCATCCACGACCGTGGCGAGACCCGGTGACCCTGAAAAAGACGTGAGTTATGATCACTTGAAATTTAATAAAATATTAAATATTCCACCTTAATTTTGCACGGCCGTTTACTAGGTGTGTCTACCTGAACAATTTTCAGGCCCGATTTGAGGGCCATTCGATACTAAAATACTCGAATTCTCCATCATTTTGTGAATTCGACCCTCCTCATTCCGATAGCAATTGCAGAATTTCGATACAATTCAAGTTTATAAAGTTAGATCCACTTTTCTAGAGCTTTGTGGGCCTAACTTTGATGCAAAATCCAACAAACGACCGTCAATTGATGGGTTGGCGCAAGGTTTTTCCACCAGAAAATGTGCAACATTGTTTTTCCAACTGGGCTGTCGTTCGTGGGTATACAAAAAAAAAATTTAATCTGATTATGGAACGTAAAAGTGCCAAAACAAATGTACTTCCCCTGAAAAAAATCCATAAAAAACTTGTAAAGCCGCTAAAGACGCCAAAAACGGCGATAAATCGTTAATTTTTGCATTTTTAAAGGCATCTTGACCGTTCTGTCATTAATGCGCTAAGTTTAGATAATTTCAGGAGAAAAAGATTTTTTAAGTACGCTATTTTGATTGGCTATTTTACGCTAGAAATCGCAACGTTTCATGATTACTGCCCTAATTTTCTCCTGCCAATTTTAATGTTGATTTTGAATTTCTTTTCGCACCGTAAAGGTAGAACGTACCTTTACGTACGTACTTTTCGCAACGTACGAACCATAAATTAGGCAAGCTAAAAAATTCTCTTTATCAAATTTTGTGTGAAACACATTGTTTCGGCCGCGTAGCCATGGTGGCGCTGCACCCAAAATATCACCCCCAAAAAACCCAAAGGTGAATTCTAGCTATTTTTTGCTATTACTAATGGAATATTTAGACTGGGAAAAGGTAAAAAATTGTAGAAAATAAATTATTGAATTGATTTAAAAATGACGTTACAAAATTAATTTTCAGCCCGGTCACGCAGTCGATGGAGACGCTGCTGGCGCTGGAAAATAATCTCTTCTTCGCCAATAGGTGGGTGAAGTGAGAGAAGGAGAGAGAGCGAGAGAGAAAGAGAGCGAGAGAGAGAGAGAGCACAACTCCGATGACCCCTTTTTCGCCGATTCTCATCGACACTCCGGTTCTTTGGCATTAACGGTGGGGGCGGTGCGTTAAAAAGACGGGAAAACCAACTTTCCTAAAGTTTTTATTTCGCTAAAAAATCAAGCAAGTCTTTCTAAGCGGTATCTTCTCATTCCTATACGCAAAAACTTGACAAATTTTTATGGAAAGCTATAAAAATCGCGAAAATTAGAAAGACAAGAAAAACACCGTATTACTCGCTGTCCTAAATGCCGAAATCACAAAATCGATGAAACAATTTTATTTTAACATTTTATTTTTTGCCCAGATCAATTTCCTCAAAGAATCTTTGCTAGCCTGCCCTCCTCTCGGGGTCCGTCCATTTCCTCAAAGAATCTTTGCTAGCCTGCCCTCCTCTCGGGGTCCGTCCATTTCCGCCAATGATCTCTGCTATGCTATGTTCACTGCCCTGTACCCTTGCAAAATCCAAATCAATAATTACCGGTTTCTAATCCGCATCGCAAAATGTGCACACCTCCAATATTCGAGGCCAATTAATCCCTTCTGGTCGGCTCCTCCGAAATTGGGGCGTAAAAAGTGGCGGGGAGAAGACTTTTGCCGGTGGCGGGATTTGGGAAGGCCGCCCCGAAAATCCTAAGGTTTCACCGGGTGGGCCCAACCAGCAAATATTATTTCGTCCAATAGCTTGGAATTCTTTTTGGTTTCTTTAAAGGTGCCATTCCGTCTGGTCCACCCCCTCGGCGTTGATTCTTGGCAAAAAGCCAGAGACGGGCGCGACGTGAGTGCGCCGCATGCTTTCTACCCCAGTTTCAACCGGAAAAGTCGTGAATTTCACAATTCTGACGCCATTTTTGACATCCATGCGACATTTTTTTCCATCATAGCCGTTTTATTACTAAAATTAGAAGTAGCCTATTAGCTAAATGATTGCTAAAAATCTGACAGGGCATTACGACATTTAATCCTCGCGCCTTCAAAAATTCGATCTACCCCGCAAAATGTAGTGTTTTTTCAAACATTATGCCTTTTTCAAATATTTTTGGCTTCCTAGCTCCTTTAAAGCAAAGCTATACTTTTATTGGCTCTCGGTCTTCTATGAACTTCTCCAGGGCGAGATACGCGACGCAAACGCATCCATTGGCTTTGCGTGATTGAACAAAGTCCCGTCATCGCAACGCACTTTCTTGCCCCTTTAAGAATTGAGAAAAATTGAGGCTTACTTCAACCGGAAAATTAACGGTTTATATTTTTCTCGACTTCGCTTTAGAAATAGGAAGGAAAAAGAAAAATGTTTCTCAAAATTTAGGTACAGGTTTTCGGGAATTTTCAGGTATTGATTTCTTCCACTATGTTATCCATTTTCGATGCTGCATAAGAATAGTTCAGCTTTTATGATTCTCGGGTCCTTGTTAATCGATCTTATCTGAGCCACTCTATTTTCGAAATTTTTCGCGATTTTTAAAAATTCATTTTACCTAGGTTAGGTACAAAACTATAAGAATATCGTCCAGAAAAAATTTGCGACAACTTAGAAAATGTGTGTTTCATCTCAGCTTAATCCGGATTTAGTTCAAAACCAGCTATTCGAGTGAAAGGAAACAGTCACAAAATAATTTCTTGAATAATCGTCGACTCTGCTTATTATTTTTTTGATTCCTTTCCGCTGGTGCTTTTAATGCTTTTTATTTGCTCTAGAATCGTCTCGAATTATCGATTTATTCAGCCATTTGCCCGAGTGGCCATGAAACTCGTTAGTCACGAGCATACAGTGGACTACATTGTCGACACCAACACCCTGATCCGCTCCGTTTTTGTGTAGGTTTTTTTGTGAAAAAATTCATTTGATTTTTTTTGCTTTCGAAGACAGCAGCAGCTTGTTCACCGTTTTTTAAAAACCGTAATATCTTAATACTCGAAAATTCGAAAATTGCAAAAAAAATTTGTGTTTCATCATTTTGCATGATTAATTGTTGACCTCACTGGTTATTACCTCGCTGATATGAGTCACCTTTATCAAAATCAATTACAGGCTAGCAGAGATTGTTTGAAGAAATGGACGGGCCCCGAGAGGAGGGCAGGCTAGCAGAGATTGGAGGAGGAAATGGACGGACCCCGAGAGGAGGGCAAGCTAGCAGAGATTGTTTGAGGAAATGGACGGACCCCGAGAGGAGGGCAGGCTAGCAGAGATTGTTTGTGGAAATAAAGTGCGACTCAGGGCCCTCGAATTGTATCCCGGTTTCTTATAATGTCACATTTTTCGCCACAAATTTCGGGTGGCACCGTAAAAACAGCGTCGTGTGGCGGCTGACGGTGGGAAAGGGCGTAATTAGTTTTGAGCTGGAATTTTCTGCCCTCCCTCACTGCTCTCCATACCCCCCCACACCGGAAAATTAGTATTTATTTCTGCGCCGCTGTTTTGCTAAAATTTTTCGGGTGGAAAAATTTTTACCTTCCGCTTTGTTTATTCGCTAAGGTATTCTAAATATTAAACTAGATTTTGCCTATTATTTTGCTTTTTCACCCAAATAAAAAGATCTTGTTATTACAGACCTCCTAAGATTTTTTAAAGTTTGTTTTTACGAAACATATTTTCGTAAAACCATTTTTCGTCAATATTGGTATTAATAAATTTCTATCTTAATCTATCTATATTTTATTAAAACTAAACTACAGCCTTTGTTTGTAATATTAAACTACTACCCTATTCCCTATAGCTTTCCACCAACCCATTAAAATGGTCTTCGAGCTGATCGAGCTCCAATCCCCCCACCACACCATTGACTCGTTGATGAAGGCGAAAAATACGGCTAGGTATCGATTTTTTTTGCTGGATTATTACACTTATTATTCTTTATTCGTGAATTATAAAATTAGCGAAAGTTGAGACAAATTTGCGATTGCCTAAAACTTAGATTTTTGATGTTTCACAAATTCTAAGCTACTGCTATGCTAGTATTGATATAATGGGTTATCGAGGAAGTCTATGACTATTAAAATTTGTGATATTCTACTAAAGCTGCACTATGGTTCCAGCACCGCGACGCGCTAAGGCCCGTCCTTGTATTTTCTAATGGATTACATCTTATTAAAGGGGCTCGGAAGTCAAAATTCGCGGGTGCCGGGATTGAACCTGCTGGTCATAAAAAAACGATGCCGAGAAGACCCAGAAACGTAATTTCGTTGCAAAAAAAAACGTAAAATATTTGAGTAAAACCTAAAAGTTCTTGGGGCGAAAACGACCTTTTGAGTGGGCGGCGATTACATGTCGTAATGCCGTGTAAGGCGCCCAATCACTCGCTCGGTGGTTCTCTGATCAATTTTCAGAATTAAAAAGTCTAGAATGATCAAAATTCGATGAGGATCCCAGAAATCGCGTCAGGATTTTGGAATTCAAGCGTTTTCACGTCCAAACGGGGGCAACAAATCACGCAGCGCGCTCGCGTTGCGGTCGCATTTGACTATTTATTTTTCGTGTGAAACGCACCTAAAAAGGTCTCCATTAGTAAAATTTATGGGTCTTTCTTGAGTCAAAAAGATCAAACACTTTTTTAATTTCACTTTCTAACCCGCAAGAAGCGCTAAAACACGTTACCACCCTAAAGACATTTCAAAGTGATAAAAACAAAAAACCGATGGGCTTAAAAAAACAAAAAAAATAGCTTTACCCCGCTAACAGTCCAGTACCGAAATGCAAATCGATTGGACCGGGATTCCCCCCTAGGTTTAATATTTAATTCGTTTTAATTAGCGCGACCGGGCTATTTTTAAAATAGGGTCTGGATTTGCTCAAATTCTGCACAAAATGAACATGGTTCATCATTATGCCTCAGCAGCTCATTACTGAAACATCAGGTTTTGAAACGCCCGCAACGCCACAATTTCCAAATTCCTCCCCGGCGGTTTTTCTCACTTTTCTTCAGAGGGTCAAATATCCTTTACTAAAAATCGAATCTAAGACACTTACAACGAACACTTACAGTAGAAAAAAAACGGAGCCCATACCAAAGTATCGCCAAAATTTTCATTTTCTTTCATTCTCACTCTCGTCTCATTTGATAGAGAAAAAATTTTTTGAATATGATGACGATATTTATTTTTGGAAAATCAGCCGGGAAAATTAGCATAGTAGGCTTTAAAGATGGGAAAATTCGGGCTAAAATGATCCTAAAATTGCTGTAACTTTGTAAATCGAGCTATTTAGCAAAAATGAAAAACATATCAGCGCAAAATTATAAAAACGCAAGATGAAAACGGAATCAGCGCAAAATTCTGCACAAAATAGGCCTATATAGTTATTTAATGACCAGGTCTTGCACCTAGAAACTCTTAAGAAATCTAAAAAAAAGATTTTTCACGAATTTATAGATTTCTTAGGGAAAGTTTTTCGACAATGGGTTTTGCAGTTTAGCGACAACAGGTTAGCAAATGGACGTTGATTTTCTTGATTTCTCGATCGTGCTCGGTCTCGAAAAATTTCTTGATAGCGGCGATCTGCAAATGGCAGACCAGCAGAGATTCTTTGAGATAATTTACCCGAGTGTGATCTGTAAACATTTATAGTTTGTACCCACTTCGCCCGGCCTGCAATTTTCCAATTAGCGGCCAGCCACTTGGCCGAGCCCATTTGTTGTAGGCGAATTCCCTGCGGGACCTCGGAGCAGTTTTTTCTAGCCGATTTTCACCTGTTTGCCGATCCCCTTCCATTCCCTACAAGGGGCTTCTTCCCCCATCCGGCTATTATTATTTTAATCCCGGTTCCACGTGGGCATCGATTGTTTTTGCGTGTCTGCCCCTGACGATTCCACCCCTATAATTACCGGATGACCAAGCAGGAAAAGCCGAAAAATGGCAAGGCAGCCGGGGAGGAAAAGTGAGTTTCGGAAAATTTTCGACTTCCGGGTTATTTGTATTCGGCAATAATTCAGGGGCTGTTTTCTTTCGATTTCTTTTTAGGTATTTTTTCTGTACATTTCAGTGCTTTTTTGGGGTGATTTTTGGATGATTTTTAAGCATAAAATCCTTACATTATCTTTTCTTTTTTAGATGCGAAAAAATTGTGTTTCTTAGAATTTAATGCTTAGGAAATTCCCGAGCGTGATAATAAATGTTTGGGGCTGACTTGTGAGTTCTGTGAGGTAAAACCAACAAAACCTAGTCCTTTAAAAATCTTGCTTTCCACAGTCGGATCCACTGGAATATTAAACATATTTCGAAGTTTTCGCGCGGATAATTTAATTAATCATAATTGAATGGCTGTCGCCGGTCGAAAAACCTCTATTTTATTTATTTGTCATCGAAAAGACCGATCAAAAGTTAACAAGAAATCGTGGGTTTCACAAAACGAGTTGTTCAAAAAATTTACGTGTTCTAATATTCGTTGACCCCTTCCATTGACTTGTTTGACATCTCTCATGTAAACCTTCTGCTGATCCGTCTACTTAGCGCCCGAACCTGAGATTTTTTGTGAAAAATTTTTGAAACATGTTTTTAGTCCACTTTGAAAAAAGTTTTCTTATCGATTTATGCACAGTTGCGATAGATTGGATCAGAATAATAATAGGACAGCTCTATCCGATTCCCAAGAAATCTAAGCTCTAGCTCCTTATTCGAGTTGAATTCGGCCTCAGACGGAGACCACCGCAAAATTATTATAGTTGGTGACTCGTAGGTAAATCTTCTGCTGATCCGTCCAATTAGCGCGGGAAATTACGATTTACTTGTGAATCATTTTTGAAACTTATCTTTTTGCACTTTCAAAAGTTTTTTTCTTGTCCATTTATCCACAGTTTCGATAGATATTTTCGATAAACCATTAATTTTTTATGTATCAAGTATCGTACAGTTGGCCAGGCAAAAATTCCACCGCCGGTGGCGCGTGAAAACAATAAATTCAGGCCTCCTCCTCCCACCATGGTAATCAGCGGCTTTCTGGGACTATTCTGGGCCCTCCTGCCCTCGGCCTCTTCTATCTCTCTATCTCTCTCTCTCTCTCTCTCTCTCTCTCTCTCTCTCGCCCCGGCCATTGCCATAGAAACTAGGAATGTGTCCCAGTCGCAAATTCCGCTTTCCCAGGCCCCGCCTGGCCTCCCGGGGGTTTTGTATAATTTTTTTGACCAGTTCACAACTAATTTTGAAACATTTCTCAGCGAAGGTTCAAAGCTCTAATTATTCACAACTGAAACCGTTGATTTTAATCAAGTAATCAATAGGCATTATCGATTCCATTAAAAATTTGAAATTTAATGGGTAAAACAGCCCTCGATGGCCAAATGAAATCTGTTAGCTTGCCCCGGAAGCTCTTTCACTCCCTATATTTCTACCTATTTACTATCTCTCTCTCTCGCTGTTCTCTCTCCCCCTCTCTCTCTCTCTCTCTCTCTCTCTCTCTCGTTCTCGCTCCCACTCTAGGTCTTTCGCCCATTCTCACTCGCTTATCTCATTCTCTCTCACTCACGCTCTCCGACTCACTCTCTCGCTGTACCTCTCTTTCGCTCCCTCTCTCCCTCTCTCTCCCACTCTCTCTCTCTCTCTCGCTTTCACTCTGCCTCCGATCCCTGCGCTTGCCTTGCCCCTTAATGTTTTCTAGCTAAGAAGCTCCCTGTCAAATCTCACCAAGGATCCTCAATGCTCTCCGTTAGCTACCTAGCAAAAGTCTTTGCTATTAGAAACCTGTCGCAGTCCCTTTAAAGATAAATTGCTCTTTGTTGCAAGTTCGCAGGTAGGATAAAATGAATGTTTCTGGAAATCCGAGCTTTCGGGCCACATTGGAAGACATAATACCTGCATGTTTCTGTCAGAGCGCGCAAAAAAACAGGACCAAAAGGGTTCCAGATCCCCTAACATCCATGTTTTTCAGATCGATCCGGCGGCGCTCTGAAATGATGGAGAAGTACGAAAGGCTGGGGAAGATTGGCGAAGGATCCTATGGGGTTGTGTTCAAATGTAGGAATCGAGATACGGGACAGGTCCGTTTTCCTCAAACAATCTCTGCTAGCCTGCCATTTCCAGATCGTCGCTATCAAGAAGTTTTTCGAGACCGAGGACGACCCACAAATCAAGAAGATTGCACTGAGGGAAATCAGAATGCTAAAGGTTAGGTGTTTGAAGCGTGAAGCTGCAAAAACGAAGCGTTTGGTGTGAATTACTTGTCGTAATGCCCTGTAAGGCGCTTTATTACTCGATCTTGGCTATTCTCTGATAAATTTTTGACTGAAAACGACTAGAATGATCGGAATTCGGTGAGGATTCCAGAAATAGCGTCAGAATTTTTAAATTCAAGCGTTTAGCGTCCAAACAGAGCCTAGGAGCATGGGGCGCGGTCGTGTTGCGGCCACATCTGGCGATTTGCCGGCAATCAACGCTGACGGAGTGGAGCAGCTTTCTTAGCGCCTTTAGCTTTTAAAGAATTACTAGCCAAATGATCGCCGATTATGGCCCCCCAGTAACCATTTTCCCCTTTCAGCAACTGAAACACGTGAATTTGGTGTGCCTCATCGAGGTGTTCAAGCGAAACCGGAAGCTGCACCTCGTCTTCGAGCACTGTGACCGGACCGTGCTGCATGATTTGGAGAAGAACCCGAGCGGGTGGGTTGTTATTACGTCGAAACATCGACGTGGAAAATAATTGTAAAATATTTGTAAATGATCTTAAAAAAATGTTTCAAGTATTATCAGCAAAAATTTTTTTTAAAACTTGCTAATAGACGTGAATGGACAATCCTAAAAAACTAAAAAATTTGCAAGGGATTCAATAAAACTTTTGCTTTTTGCCGCGATACGCGACGCCTGCCCTTGCATTGCGTAAGGGTTTACGCTAAATTTACGGTTGGCAAAACCGCGTGCGCGTTGCGTGTCGCGGCGAAAACCCGCTACACCAACGATTGCTCGAAAATAATAATCTCAAAAATCAACAACTGGAAAATCAGAATCTCGAATTTTCGGAAGCTCGAATTTTCATAATTTCGAATTTCAGAAACTCGAGTTTTAGAATCTCGAATTTTTTTGAATCTCGAAATATGCCTATGCTGGATTCAGGACGTAGGCGTGCAATTTGCGAAGCCTTTAATGCTGATTTAGAAAAATTTATTAAAAATTTTTTAGCAAACACAAAAAAATGTTTCAGCTTCCCGAGTGTAATTTTTTCGAAGATAACGTCTAGTCTGGTCTCGTGTGAAGTGTGAAAATTACAAATGATCGGGTTTAAAGGGACGGGCAAGGCAGAACCAAAAGTAAAGATGTTTTCAGCCGGGATTCCGTGGGGATATTCCTTGGGACTAAAAACGAATTTTTCCATCGGTTTTCCCGGGGATAAACACCGAAATTCGCCTTTTCGAAATCGACTTTTTGGCTAGAAATGAATTACATGTCGTAATGCCCTCTAGGGCCCCCAATTCCTCAATCTCGGGGTTTCTGTGGCCAATTTGAATATCTAAGACCGCCAAAATGAATAAAAAAGCTTGAGAATAGCGTTAAAAGTTTGAAATTCACGCGATTTCCGGAAAAACAGGGGCTGGTCGGCTTGCGGCGCGGCCGCCTTGCGGTCGCTCTGGCTATTTTCCAGGAAGAAACGCTCAGGAGGTGGACTAGACTTCGCGCCTTTAATCAAATTGCGTAATTTTTCTAGTAAATCAACAGGAATTAATCCTAAAAAAATCCACAAAAAAAATTTAATTAAAAACGAGTTTCAAAAAAGTGCGCATCTAGATGAAAGATATTTCGCTGTAATTCTGTCTTGTTTTCGCCTTTTTTCTAGCTCGCTAGCAATTTTCGTAGCTCGCTAGCTTTAAAATGACGCAAAAAGATGAATTCCAGGATCCCGGAGGACCTGATCAAAAAGGTCATCTACCAGCTGTTGCTGGCCGTCCAATTCTGCCACGCCCACAATTGCATACATCGGTAAGGTTTAACAATTTTAAATGTAGAATTCATTAATTATTTTATTAACTTTTAAATGAACAAGGAAAACAGTTTCCACGATTAATATTAAAAACTTCAGAGTGCGAACTTTAACTATTAAATCGAAAGATAATTTTATCTGCAAAGCTAGAGGTTTCCTTAATTCACAAAAATCAATTATCGTAAAACCCCATAAAAATAGATGGTAAATAATAGCTTTTAGCCTTTAAAACCGGCTATCTGAAAATAAAACATAATCAAATAACAAACTTTAAATTTGCAAAAAATGAATGTTTCTATGATCAGCTAGGCCAATTCCATAACAAACAGATTAATATTGTGTAGTTATTACGTTTTGCTTACCCGGCACTCGCCACTTCCAGAACCAATATAAATTCTTATAAGTTTCATTTCCATTAAATAAATCAATTATTTTTTCCTGAATTGCGGAAGGGGAACGGCGAGTTGAAATCCATGGAAAAACATTTTACCGCGTTACTAAATTTATAAAGAATTTAATATGATGAATAACAAAATTCGAATATGCTATGGCAACCAGGTGTTCATCGGGGAATTGACCTATAGGGTGTCCCAAAAAAACGACCCATCTGGCATTTCGCCGTGTTACATCCAATCGGTCCCAAATTTGGATCAAGGGTGTATCAGACCCTGAATAACAACAATCCTGACTTATAGCCCCGTAGCTATCGTGGTTCTCGAGTTATAACGAAAATATTGTTTTCCCGGAATTCTGAAGCATTTTTTCGGCTATCTTTTTGGACTTTGCATCGATTTGCATCGACTTCCGGCTGGATTAGATAAAAGTCAGGATTGTAGTTATTTAGGGTCCGATACACCTCTGGTCCAAATTTGGGACCGATTGGATGTAACACGGCGAAATGCCAGATGGGTCGTTTTTTTTGGGACACCCTGTATTTGCGGCCCGAACCATCCACTTTTAATTCGATTTTGATTTTATTGCCCCGGAACAATAGCTTTTGATATAGCGACACGCAGCGTGCGTTGCGTTGCGTGTTGCGGCGGATCAGGATCTAAAAAAATTTCGAGACGTGCTCGCCCTTTTAATTTTGATTTTACAGTGACGTGAAGCCGGAGAATATATTGCTGACGAAGAGCGATGTGGTGAAGTTGGCCGATTTCGGTTTTGCACGAATAATTAGTAAGTTATGAAACTTTGAAGTCTAATTTTCGTATTTTTTAGATAATACCGAAATGTACACCGACTATGTAGCAACAAGATGGTATCGGAGTCCAGGTAAAAATTAAGTCTTCCCGGGTAAGCAGACTAGCAGAGATTGTTTGAGGAAATGGACGGACCCCGAGAGGAGGGCAGGCTAGCAGAGATTGGAGGAGGAAATGGACGGACCCCGAGAGGAGGGCAGGCTAGCAGAGATTGTTTGAGGAAATGGACGGACCCCGAGAGGAGGGCAGGCTAGCAGAGATTGTTTGAGGAAATGGACGGACCCCGAGAGGAGGGCAGGCTAGCAGGGATTGTTTGAGGAAATGGACGGACCCCGAGAGGAGGGCAGGCTAGCAGAGATTGTTTGAGGAAATGGACGGACCCCGAGAGAAGGGCAGGCTAGCAGAGATTGTTTGAGGAAATGGACGGACCCCCGGAGGAGGGCAGGCTAGCAGAGATTATTCAGGAACGCACTCCCAATCCTATTAAACTGAAATCCAACCATCGTATCCCCTCTACTTCTGCAACATGTTTTTCAGAGCTCCTAGTCGGAGATACCCAATACGGTCCTCCGGTGGATATTTGGGCCATTGGCTGTGTGTTTGCGGAAATGATAACCGGTGAGAATTACTTGCCTTCAATGACCCTTTAAAGGTAGAAGAACAGGTTCCACGATTCCTCGTGAAAATTAAGAATTTGAAAACGGCGTGCTCCCGTATTATTTTCCCGCTTAGCTTCCTAATAGCGGATTCCTCTGAAACATAATTTTTAATCTGGTCTTTTCGATGCTGGGATTCTGTCTTAAAAACACAATTACTTTCAGGTGAAGCCCTGTGGCCCGGGCGGAGCGATATCGACCAACTTTACTTGATTCGTAAAACGATCGGTGAGCTTTGTATCAATTTTTAAACGTTGGATTCGCTATGGTATTTGATTGCGGAAGTACCTATATTTCCCCAAAATTCGTGCTAACAATTAGCCAAGAAAATAGCCATTCGTTAATTAAATTAAGGTTAGATAACAGGGTTTTTATCCTTAATATTTCAGGTGATTTCCTCCCTCGCCACCTGTCGATATTCCGGTCGAATCAATTCTTCTACGGCCTCACCATACCGGAAGCCGATTCTGAAGAGCCGTTGACTACGAAATTACCCAAGGCCACCAGCACGCAGATCGACTTTTTATTGGTGAGAGTGGAAGAGAGAGAGAGAGAGAGAGAGAGATAGAGAGAGAGCTACATGCTCGCCCTAAAAAAACTAAGAAAGAGAATGTTTTATTAAAAAGGATATTTTGGCCAGTCCGCGTTTGTTTAATTCGACTCTCATACTCCAATTTTTCCCCAGAAATGCTTCGACATGAACCCGGACAAGCGGTGGTCCTGCACGGAACTCTTGTCGCACGACTATTTTAAGGTAAGAATAGTATCAAGGGTATTAAAAAGTGCCCTAAACGCATTAAGATGAAAAAACAACCTTAGAAAAGTAAAAATAGAATTCGTTCGAATAAATTGTTATTTTCAGGGTTATCAACTCCGAATCAAGGAGGAGCCGCTCACGCCCACTGCTAAAAAGGTAATCAAAAGATTGTTTTTTAAAAATCTCGGCCACAAGAAAATGTTACAAAAATAGAAGACTAAACCGGACAATCCCTAGCATCAATCCTCAGCGGAGGTCTTACAGAAATTCTTTAAGCGACTGGGACAACCGAACAGAATCGTAATGCACCCCATATGCATTTTTGGCTACGTATTGGCTATAGCTTTTCGCGCGGGGACACGCGGCGCGCGTACCGGATCACGGCGTGCGCGTCGTGGGTCGCGCTCACATTAAAATTCACAGAAAAACGCCACAATATAGGCGTGGGAGGGGGATTTTTTAAGTTCCGGAAATGTCTAGCAACCTAATAGAAGTATTAGAATAGCTTTTTAGGTGAAATTTAATTTTATTTCGAATAAAACCATGAAAAACGGTAGATGAAATCTTCTAGGTTGAAATTTGGTCAAAAAAATAGGTATTTTGGGCTCTGTATTGAAAATGTTTATGGTTCTAAAGCCTTTAGAAGAGCGAAAACTGTTTAGAAAAACCTCCAAAATTCATATTCGAAAAATTGGATGATAATAAAAATTTCCCAATAACGCAAAAGCCTGAAAAAAGTTTGCGATTCAATGTTTCACAATTCAATGGCGTAATCGATGAATTCGATCCAATTAATGGGTCTCCATTGGAGTCAATCCTAAATAATCCAATGGAGTTCAAAAATGTCGTCATAATCCCCGAATTTCCCTATCAGTGCGCGAAACTGCTAATTCCAGCCACGGTCCTCGAATTGCAAAAATGTTAGGAATCCTTCCATTGTTTATATGAGAAAATGAAAATATAATTAAATTAAATATTTGAGAAATAAAATTTAATTAAATACATTAGAAATAGAAAAACTACCTCCTCCGATAATGCGAAAGCACCAAAAATCCAGAGTCATGGCCACCTCGGTTAGCGGTGTTTCAGAATTCTATGGCGTAGCCGGTTAGCGCGACTCAGTTAATGTGTCATTTTCGGAAGCCGGAACGTAATTCAACAATTTATAAAATTACCAAAAAATCAAACTTTCACATTTTTCAGAATCTTGCTTTTTAATGAGTGAAAATCCATTTTCCAGTCGTAATAAGAATGTTAGATGCTGGATCCTAAGCAAAAGCCCCCCCCCCGATAACGCAAAAGCACCAAAAATATTTGCGATATGATGTTTCCAAATTCAACAGCTAAGTCGCGAATCCGACCCAGTTAATCGATCGAGAATATCTTTGCAAAATGGTAATTTCAGGCAAAATTGAGTTGAGAATTCAAAAATTCCATCAGAATTCCTGATTTTTCGCAATTAATGCGTCAAAACTCTCATTTCAGTCGCCGCCCTCGAACTATCTACCGTACCTCAACGGGGCGCAGAGCGACGCGGCGCGGTTCGCGATGAAAACGCAGCCGGTGGCCCGCGAGACGAACAACAACCTCAACTCACATCGCAACTATTTGCCCACCATTTAAATGTTTTATTGTAAATTTAAACCGGAAAATTCGTTTAATTTGAATTTAAACTGGTTTTTAATTCTACAGTATCCCTCTCCGAAATCTCCAGCGTTTATATATTTTTCTCCTTACCACGGGTCTCGGCTGGAAATCAATTTTGGCCTACCGTAGCCGCGATACCTTCTCGATTCTATGATGTATCTTGTATTTTGTGTGTGATTTTACCTATTTTATAGCGAATATGTGTGAATTTTGAATAAAATGTTTAATTAATGAGATACACAATAAAGCTTATATTACGCTTAAAATTCAGAGAACAGAAGAATTTGGGAAAAAAATAAGTTTCACGATACGGCCTAAAAAAAGAACA
The DNA here is from genome assembly GCA_958295435.1 of Mesorhabditis spiculigera. Lineage (NCBI taxonomy): Eukaryota > Metazoa > Nematoda > Chromadorea > Rhabditida > Rhabditidae > Mesorhabditis > Mesorhabditis spiculigera. The sequence goes on from CATQJA010000209.1 coordinate 90,630, forward strand.
TTTTTTATCTTTAATCAAGGTTTTGGTGTTCGGGGACTAATTTTGCTCTGGCAGCTGCCATTACAAGTAAATAATAACCTATGTAAATTGGAATTAAAGATTCTTTACCGTTGTTATGTATCGTTAATTGAGGCTTTTTCGTCCTTTATATTTTTCTGCTTTATCTGGAGGGCTGATTATTGATTGGCGAATCTATCAAAATAACGATGGTATCTAAGAATAAGCTTTAGCTTGTATCAAATTAAGGCGAATTTTAGTGCTTTCCATTTAAATATTTAAATAATAGTGTGCCAAAAAATAATATAGCAGGCCTGGGATGAAAGTGATTAATGAATGCGCACTCGATCGTGAATTAAATTTCGATAAAACATTTTTTATTTCCCTCTTTCTTTCCCTCTCACGCTCACTGGTTGTCTCTCTCACTAGCTCTCTCATCCTCTTTGGCTCTCCCCCCCTCTCTCTCTCTCTCTCTCTCTCTCTCTCTCTCTCTCTGTCTCTCTCATCCTCATTCACTGCTTTTCGATCCCTATTTAAAGCCATGCCAAGGCTGTCTATTTAATTAACCCTTCCATAGCGTAATCGATTAGAAGCCACCTCTCACCGACGGGCGGCGCGTCTGCATTGCGTGTCGCGGCCTCCGAATAACGAATTGAATTAACGAATTTTACGGGGAAGAATGAAATTGCATAACAATGAGAAATTTTGACAACAGGCTGGCAGTGATTTTTGCCCAAAAGCAGCCTGCTTTTCCGGTCCCCTTCGCGTCAGTGCTAGCGAGTAATTGGCCCTCCAAGGTTATTGGTAGTCGGCGAAACCCCATTACGAAAACAAATTGCCGCCTTGGTCCCAAACTTTCAGAAACACTTTTTGTTTTACGAATTTTCATCGTTTTTATCGCTTTTTTACAAAGAGCTCGAAAAACCAGTGACCATCCTAACTAAATTACTGCCACGCCCGCGATACGCCACGCGTACTCCTCCTAATCGTTTGCGGCGGATGTGTTCCGCGTTGCGTGTCGTGGCAACCTTTAAATATTGTTTCAGAGATGCCGACCTACAGCCAATACGACTACACGGTTTTTGGGTTGTTATGGGCCGTCCGGATTGTTCAGGCCATTTCTACAGTATTCTACATTTGCATATTGCTCATCCTTCTCTGCCCCTTTAATCGACAATTAAAGGCCAATTTCTACAAGAAAACGATTGCCATGGGTGGGTAGCAAGCAGAGATTGTTTGAGGAAATGGACGGACCCCGAGAGGAGGGCAGGCTAGCAGAGATTGGAGGAGGAAATGGACGGACCCCGAGAGGAGGGCAGGCTAGCAGAGATTGGAGGAGGAAATGGACGGACCCCGAGAGGAGGGCAGGCTAGCAGAGATTGGAGGAGGAAATGGACGGACCCCGAGAGGAGGGCAGGCTAGCAGAGATTGGAGGAGGAAATGGACGGACCCCGAGAGGAGTGCAGCCTAGCAGAGATTGTTTGAGGAAATGGACGGACCCCCGGGAGGAGGGCAGGCTAGCAGAGATCTTTGGGGGAATAGTTGCCTCTCCCCCCCCCGATAATGGTAAAGAACCTTTAGGTGAGTTTAGGTATATTCGACTTGGTCTGTTTCTCAACGACGGTACTCGAATCGGCATTTCGAAACTGGCAGCTCTCCGTCAGACTTTTCTATGCGGTGCTGATCGCGCAGAAAATTGCTAAAAATGGACATAATGTGGGTGGTGAGCTCAAATTTTAAGGGATCGTGTCACAAAGGTTTCGGGCTCAAAAATTTTTTCAGGGTTGGAGTGCAGTTTTCCCCACCCCCCCAGCCGGCACCCAACTTTTTTTATCTCGGCTCCCTGTTCATCTACTGGTGTGTAAAGTATACCAAAGTGTTCGCCTTGCTCTGGCAAGTATTTTGGTATACTTTACACACCTGTAGATGAACAGCGAGCCGAGATACGGTAGGTGGGGGTCGGCTGGGGGGGAACTGCACTTCAGCCTTTTTCAGTTGACGATGATCTCGATGAATGTGGCGAAATTCATGGTACTACGAGATCCGACAGCGCAGGCTAGTGAAGTGGGTCTAAAACTCAGATTTTCTGAAAGAATCTCTGCTAGCCTGCCTTTGCAGGAGTTTCCACGAAAATACTACTGCCTGATCTTCTTCTTGAAGATTTTATTGGGAGCTGTATTGCTGAGTTCCCATCGATTTGTGTGGATTTCTATTTTCGGATGGCCGGACGAAAACTATAATTACAACGTGCCAGTGCTCGATACGGTACGGATCTTTTTGGTGTCCAAAATGGAGTTGTCACATGCTGGTAGTTCCCTCATATTCATGAAACAACTTTGTTCCAAATTTTTGAGGCTCGACAGATCCTCGACGGGTGAAATTTTGTTGAAAACGTTTACTTGAACCTATTGCAGGTTATCCGTCTGTATACAACAATTGTGACAACGTTACCATGCCTGATCTGCGGCTCGCTGAACCTGGCGCTCATCTACTTTTGGCGGAACCTCGAGTTCGGGGCGGTCAAGGAGAAATTGAGATGCTGGGAGGGAAGGCAGCTGATTTATTCTGTTGTGAGTATTTTTCTGGGAATTGCCTTGTTTATTATTCTTCGAATCCCTAAAAATATGCAGCACGTTTTCGTCTGATTTTGGAATCGCTGGCTAGCTTTTGGAAATCATTCTTGAAATTTAGAAATTGTATGTTTTTGTAGATATTTTATGCTGTCAACCAATTTGAACCATTTAATATAATAAAAACCTAATATAAGCCTGTTTCATCAGCTATCAAAGGAATTCTATCTCTTTTAGTTAATCGTCCTCTCCTCCCTGCCGATGTCTATTTATCAGATTATCAAAATCTACGCAACCTGGGTGGATGCAGACGAATTGCTTGAGGACGCCACCGAAATTGTAAGTGTCAACAATTTATCCAATTTTCAAGCTAAAACAATGTTTTAAAAATAATTTTTTCCGCCGGTTTTCTGCGCTCAAAAACTATTTTTTAAATTTTTTAATGATTTTTATTTTTATCGTTATTAACTTTTGGTTCAAAATTCTTAGCCTTATATAAAAAATTCGTACATTATTCACAAATATGATTAAAATTCAACCAAATTCCAAATTAAATCGTTATTTAAAATTTTCTAATTGTTTTTACATGGAAATCTGCCAAAAAGGGCCATTAAATTTGTTTTAAAAGGTGTATTTAACAGAAACTGAAATTTTAAATTTTAAAATCAGTTTTAGAGCCACAAACTCCCTACAAACTTTTCCACAAACCGCTTAAAACTTTAATGATTTCCGGAAAATAATTGGCTTAAGTGCGGTTTCCCCCGAGCCCAACCCCACATGCCGTATCTCGGCTCCCTGTTCATCTACAGGTGTGTAAAGTATACCAAAATACTCGCCACAGCATGACGAACATTTTGGTATACTTTACTGACCTGTAGATGAACAGGGAGCCGAGATACAAAATGTTGGGTGCCGGCTGGGGGGGGCGGGGGGTTCAACCAAATAATTGCAAATTACCGCAAACGATTGCGATATCGATAAACACGGCCCGCAGTTGTGTACCTCATTTTTTGAAAAACACGATTTCTAATTAATTTAAATTCATTTTCAGTCGGACATTTGCTACCTGGGATTCGAGTTTGGCAACGCGTACATTTTATTTTTCCTGAATCGCGATATTCGCCAAGAGTTCGTGCTGCGGTCCTCAAAAATCCGTGCTTGCTGCCCGAAAGCGGTAATTACGGTAGATGCCGAGAGGTATTCGGAAAAACCCGCGGGCAAAATAAATAAATTGTAAAAAAACGTGACACATGACCGAACCTAATGGAATTCCTCAAAAACTGGGAGCTAAAGGAGCATAAAATGATGCAACATTTTCACACAACTGAAACAAAAAAAATCAAAAAGGTTCTTTGGCATTATCAGGGGGGGTGAGATAGGCTAGAAATTCCTATTAACATAATCGTAATTTTTTTAGCAGTTTTTAGTAAATGTGGCAATATTTCGAAGGCAAAGGTATCTAAAATCTTCCAAAAAAAATCAAAATTTGTCCAAAAATCTATGTTTTTTGTATTTTCTGATCAAAATTTGTAAAGTTTGTACGTGAAGAACTAACAGAAATAGCTTAGAAACACTGCATCTATTTATACAAAAAATGGATACTAATCCCCCCCCTCCCCGATAATGCCAAAGCACCAAGGCAGGTTTTGCAAGAAATGGCTCTGATTGAATTATTAGATCTTGTTTGGAGCCTGGGGCGAGATATTCTTGAAACATTAAAATTTTATAGCAACCGAACGAGATGAACAACAACAACAAATCACAGCAATAAAAACCCGTAACTGGAAAAACAAAGCTTTAGCCAAATAGTCCGGAAAACCGGAATTAACCCCAATAATTCACTAGGTCTCGACAGCTACGCGTCGATACTTTCAGTATCTTGGAAAATTATCGAACTGTCAAAGACTAGTCTATAGAAAGTGTCGATTCCTGACTTTCTTGCCTATTAAAATAAAACATAATAATAGTAATTATCATTAAATAGCCCGTTTTTTACAGTAGCACAATATTCTCAAGTCGAAATTCTTGGCATCAGATTGGAGACAGTCAGCTGTCGAGCCGTATCTGAAAAAGATAGAATTTCGCGGCAGCAAGCAGAGATTGTTTGAGGAAATGGACGGACCCCGAGAGGAGGGCAGGCTAGCAGAGATTGTTTGAGGAAATGGACGGACCCCGAGCGGAGGGCAGGCTAGCAGAGATTGTTTGAGGAAATGGACGGACCCCGAGAGGAGGGCAGGCTAGCAGAGATTGGAGGAGGAAATGGACGGACCCCGAGAGGAGGGCAGGCTAGCAGAGATTGTTTGAGGAAATGGACGGACCCCGAGAGGAGGGCAGGCTAGCAGAGATTGGAGGAGGAAATGGACGGACCCCGAGAGGAGGGCAGGCTAGCAGAGATTGGAGGAGGAAATGGACGGGACCCCGAGAGGAGGGCAGGCTAGCAGAGATTGGAGGAGGAAATGGACGGACCCCGAGAGGAGGGCAGGCTAGCAGAGATTGTTTGAGGAAATGGACGGACCCCGAGAGGAGGGCAGGCTAGCAGAGATTGGAGGAGGAAATGGACGGACCCCGAGAGGAGGGCAGGCTAGCAGAGATTGGAGGAGGAAATGGACGGACCCCGAGAGGAGGGCAGGCTAGCAGAGATTGGAGGAGGAAATGGACGGACCCCGAGAGGAGGGCAGGCTAGCAGAGATTCTTTCGGAAAACCTACTTATTCACCCGGTCCCATTCCTTTTCCAGCAATTGCAAGCTGCCATTCTCCAATTCCACGTAGGTTGTCTAAAAATATGTTGCGTGTAAAAAATACTGAAAAACCAGAAAGACTAATTGACAAAAATTGATGTTTTTTGGGTTGAATTGGCATTCTTTGCGAAAATAAAGTCAATTCTGTAGGTTTTGAAATCTCACAATAAGTTTCGCCTCGTTTTTCGTAGTGAAATGGACACGGTAGCGGGCTTTGTAAAATTTTGACGGGATCGACAGCAGCTTCCCGACCTGAAAATCCCACCTTATATAATTTTGGTGCGTATCTTTGTCTGTATGTGTGTGTGGATGTCACTTTCGAGGGCCTTCCCGTGTCCAAAACGGCCCAATACTTCGTCAATTGGGGGAATCGACCTTCCTCTTTCCGATGATGTTCTCAGAATTTCGATAAAATACAAGTTTACAAAGTTAAAGCCTGTGTATCAGGGTTGGTCATTTTGCGTCCCGTCCCCGTCCGTCCGCGTCCGGACGGGGACGCGGGACCGTCACCCTAATTTGCATAAAATTAGGGGACGGACGGGGACGCGTCCGGGAAGGGACGGACAGACAGACGGGGGACGGGGTGACGGTCAGCGTCACCCCGTCCCCGATGCAAATGCCGAAATGCAAATGGGTTTCCTACCAGTAATTATTTCGGGTCTCCTTCTCGTTTCTTTAGAGGAGTCAAAATACATGCAACGAGGCCAAGCTGGGAGTTATACCGAGATGGCGTCGGCGCTGCAGATAATCACCACCGTTTTTTCGGAACTTGCTACAGAGCTTAAAAATTCGAGATATTCAAGTTAGAAAGCAATTGGTTACTTACTCTACGTGCTAGGTTATAAGCACTTCATCGTAATCATGCTATCGACGTTTTGTACCTTGCTCTGCGAAATTCTAAACCCAGCCGGTGCGTGATTTGAATGCCATTACTTTATCCCCGTAATTTGCATCGGGGACGGGGACGCTGCCCCGTCACCGTCCGTCCCCACCGTCCCCGTCCCGTCCCCGTCTGTCCCTGAACAACCCTGCTGTGTATTCATTTTTGGGGGAGGGGGGCAGGAAGGCTAATTTGCATAATGCGAAAAATAGAAAGGCCCCAAGCCGGACCCAAGCTATCGGAAAGTCAAAACTTTCATGCAAAGGCCGCATTCCAGCGCCCAAGGCCCGCGAAGCGGGTTTTGGGCGCTGGTCATGGTATAAAATGAATTCCGACCATCTCGCCGAAAACCATCTCGCCGAAAAACCATCTCGCCGAAAACCATTTCGCCGAAAAACCATCTCGCCGAAAACCATCTCGCCGAAAACCATCTTGCCGAAAACCATCTCGCCGAAAAACCATCTCGCCGAAAACCATTTCGCCGAAAAACCATCTCGCCGAAAACCATCTCGCCGAAAACCATTTCGCCGAAAACCATCTCGCCGAAAACCATTTCGCCGAAAACCATCTCGCCGAAGACCAACTCGCCGAAAATCTAATTTTGTATGCAAATTTTTTCGCGTATTTGCGGTCATCCCCGGGTCACAAAAAAGTAAAGAAAGTTGCTTTTTTCAGGGTCTCTGTGCACGGACACTTCCCCTATGATTTGAGGCCGAAAACCGATTGGTTCAGTCATGCTCAGTGTTTTTTCCAGTATAAGACCAAAATGGAACAAGCCTGAAAAAAATTTGCATACAAAATTAGATTTTCGGCGAGTTGGTTTTCGGCGAGATGGTTTTCGGCGAAATGGTTTTCGGCGAGATGGTTTTCGGCGAAGTGGTTCTCGGCGGGATGGTTTTCGGCGAAATGGTTTTCGGCGAGATGGTTTTCGGCGAGATGGTTTTCGGCGAAATGGTTTTCGGCGAAATGGTTTTCGGCGAGATGGTTTTCGGCGAGATGGTTTTCGGCGAAATGGTTTTTCGGCGAAATGGTTTTCGGCGAGATGGTTTTCGGCGAGATGGTTTTCGGCGAACTGGTCCGATACCGTATAAAATGTTTGTTTCAGGGAAAGATCGGGTGTTCCATAAATTGCGGAAAACAATCGGAAACAATGTTTGCCGCGTCATTCCATCTCATGTTTGATTAGAGCCTGCTCTAGGTGGATTCTTGGTTTTTACGCGACAGCGACCGCAACGCGCTCTCTTACGCGCGTTGCGTGTCGCGGGCTCGGAAACAGGAAAGGCCAAATATACCTCTTCAAGCTTCACTTCCTCGCATTGCCCATCAACGCCACGCTCTCGGAGATGTTTATTCACATCGGCTACCGCCAGTTCGCCCAATTTTTTCTTCAGTGAACCATCCCTAAAAATCAGGCAGTCTAGCAGAGATTGTTTAGGACGAGGGACAGAGAGAAAGAGGGAGAGGGAGAGAGAGGAAGAGAGTGATAGCGAGAGCGAGAGAAAAAGAGAGAGCAAGGGTCAGAGGGAGAAAAAGAAAGAGAGCGAGAGTCAGAGTGAGAAAGAGAGAGCGAGAGTCAGTGTGCCAGAGCGAGAGTCAGTGTGCGAGAGCGAGAGAGAAAGAGAGAGAGAGAGAGAGCGAGAGGGAGAAAGAGAGAGGGAAAGAGAGCGAGATAGCGACCTACCTGATCTCCTCCTGTCCATAATCGCACAAACAGTACTGTGATGGGATCGGTAGCGTTCTAAAAAATTACGATGAATCCAGCTCAAAATCGGGCTTTCCTAATCGAGCTACTAATTTTAAACACCGTCTCGATAAACTGCACTTTTCTCGTGTATCCAGAAAAAAGTGTTGCCTATTTTTGCCACTTTTTTCTTCGAAGGCGCGAAATCAATCCAATAATCCAACGCGCTTTAACGGATGGTGGGATTTCTAATGAAGAAACAAATCAATGCAACCAAGCAACTCCACGGCCCAAAAATTGTGATCAGATTAGATCCTACTCGAATTGTGTTCGCGCAAACCAAGAAAGAGTGGCAAAAAAGCGCAACATCATATTTTGTCGGGCGTAAGAAAATCGTAAAAAAAATTAAAAAGCTTAAATAACCCGGCAACCAACTTGCAAGTTCTCGGCACGCCCGACTCGAAACGTCGCAGCCACGAAGATCCGTATGTGCCATTAATGCGTAGATAGGAGGTATCAGTGAAATTGGAGGACGGTTGGTGCTAAAAAAGTTGAATTTCCTGAAAGATCTCTGCTAGACTGTCCTCCTCTCGGGGTCCGTCCATTTCCTCCTCCAATCTCTGCTAGCCTGCCCTCCTCTCGGGGTCCGTCCATTTCCTCCTCCAATCTCTGCTAGCCTGCCCTCCTCTCGGGGTCCGTCCATTTCCTCCTCCAATCTCTGCTAGCCTGCCCTCCTCTCGGGGTCCGTCCATTTCCTCCTCCAATCTCTGCTAGCCTGCCCTCCTCTCGGGGTCCGTCCATTTCCTCCTCCAATCTCTGCTAGCCTGCCCTCCTCTCGGGGTCCGTCCATTTCCTCCTCCAATCTCTGCTAGCCTGCCCTCCTCTCGGGGTCCGTCCATTTCCTCAAACAATCTCTGCTAGCCGTCAAATTACCCGAATAATGTCGACCAGAGTGGCGTGAAGATCATGATGAGAAGACAGGAATTCGCTATTTCTGAAAAACCCATAATTAGCTATTTTAAAGGGAACGGGCCAGCAGGAAATCGATTTTAATTGTTCGAGAAAAAAAAGAGAAGAAGAGCATCTCAAAAATAAACAAAAATTGAAAGCAGAATCAAATAAGCTAAACCGAAAAACTACCTTTTGAGCACTTTTTGCATGTTTGTCTCCCTTAATGTTTTCGGGAGTGAGACGAGCATTAATGGGTTGTTTTTGTCGTACAATCCCTGCTTGGTATTTACTGCCTAAAAAATGTATGGTAACACAGTCAGAAGTTTGACATCCAGTATGATCTACAGTATCCCTTTTACAAAACTCACACTATCATATCGTGGCCCGTGGTCGCCCATCACGATTGTCACCGCGTTGTCAAACTGAAAATCGTTAGAATTCCGCGAAATCACAGCACAAAATTGGCTGCAAAGCCCAGTCAAAAACCGAAGTCAGCGTAAGCTAAGCTTCCGAAGTCCTGAGCCTAAGCCTAAGCCTAAGCTAAGCAAGCCTAAGGAAGATTTGAAGCCGACTTATCTTTTCGCAGAACTGTGCTAAAGAAATGAGAAATAGCTCGTTTAGAAGAGAAAAAAGTATGCTACAAAGCCTAATCAAAAACACATATTAGCCTAAAGTAAGCTAAGCTTCCGAAGCCTAAGCTAAGCCTAAGCCCAAGCCTAAGCAAAATTGAAGTCGACTTATTTCCTCGCCGGATTGTGCTAGAGAAATGAGAGACAGCGCGTTTGAAGGAGCGGAAAATGTGCTACAAAGCCCAATCAAAACCGAAGTCAGCCCAAGCCATCCTTCCGAAGCCTAAGTAAGCCTAAGCAAAATTTGAAGCCGACTTATCTCCTCGCAGGAATTTGGTAGATAAATGAGAGACAGCGCGTTTGAAAGCGCAGAAAATTGGCTACAATGCCCAGTCAAAAACCGAGGTAAGCCTACGCTAGGCTTTCGAAGCCTAAGCTAAGCCTAAGCAAAAATTAAAGTTGACTTATCTCTTTGCAGAAAGGTGCTAGAGAAATGTGAGCCAGCTCGTTTGAAAGAGCATGAAAAAGGCTACAAAGCCCAGTCAAAAACCAAAGTAAGCCTAAGCTGAGCTTCCGAAGCCTAAGCTAAGCCTAAGCAAAACTTAAAGTCGACTTATCTCTTTTTAGTCGTCTTCGTCTTCGTATCCGCAAGAACCTACTTTATGCTTATTCTCCTCGAAAAACCGTCGAAAGTCGTGGTCGGTGTTGGCCATCGGTCGTTCCGAGTCGTGCGACGCAGCCACGCTCCACATTAACGACATTTTTGGGGTTCCTAGGAAAAGGAAAGGTACCGTAGTTTAAGGGTTTAAATGGCATAAAGGATTTTAATTAAATTTAATAATCGTTTTCAGTGCATGCTTTAAAGGGAAAGGTACGCCTCGCCATCTATCACGCAACTGCTGTTCGCAAACAATGTTTCGGAAAAAGTCAAACTTTGGAAGAACTTTTGCGCCCTAATTCCTCGAGGATTTATGTGTCTTTAAATGGTTTTTTTACCATTCCTAAACTGAAAACCTTACAAATTTTTATAAAAAAACATCAAACATATAATTTTTGACGAAAAAAGGCGGATTTTTACGAAAATTTCGACTTTTTCTAGACGTTTTACAGTTTTTAGATAGTTTTTATAGTTTAAATATAGTTATTTTTTTTTTTTTTTTATATATAAGCGAGAAAAGTATGTTTGTTTTCTGTAATGACGATTTCTCGGCCGTCAGGCCGAATTTCGCGCTGATTTTTGGCATGGAGGTGGAGAAACGCATTTGCCAGACACGCATTTTTTTGTTTTTCGAAATTCCTTCATTTAACAATTTTACAAGCAAAATGGTGAAAATCCTTAACAAAATGGGCTACGAGCCATGGTGTCCGGGCCATAACTCGAAGGCCTGATGGAATTTCGGGCTGAAATTTGGATCACTTATGTATTCGATAGTGGGGATCACGCGCATCTTATTATTTTTACAAATTTTCGGCGCATTCAAACTAAAAAAAGCGATTTTGCGAAATTACTAGAAGTCCTCCCGCCCGGGTTGAACCCCGCCCCCAGGATCGAAGAGGCCTTTCCGCCTCCCGTCCCCATGCCCCCTTTGGTATAGTGGCTTGACGCCCGGTCCACCACGCACATGGTCCAGGGTTCGGATCCTCAGCAAATATACCTTTTTGCTTTTTGATAGTTCAACAACAAAGCATATTTCGAGGCTCTCGGTAGGCCTAGGTCCCGAAATTAGGCCAATCCCTCGCTCTAGCGCCGCAGGCCAAAGAATAGGCCCTTGGCCCGGGTTCTAGCGCCGCAGGCCAAAGAAAAGGTCCTTGGCCTGGGCTCTCGCGCCGCAGGCCAAATGCTGAAGAAAAACCAGTAGCTAGCGCCGCAGGCCAGAGAATGGTTCCTAGAGACAGGCTCTTGCGCCGCAGGCTTGAAAAACGGAAGGGGATTATATCGTTCCTAGACGGGGGCCAGTGGAAAAGGGCCGCGAAGCGGTCATTTTCCACTGGTAGAGTTATATATTACTAAAAACCCGAATAAAGCTCTGTCTATAAACTTACTAGGCATTTCTAGACTTCTGCAAAAGCTCCCCCCCCCCCCGGAAATGCGAAAGAACCTCGCGCTCTACCTTGCCAGCAAGTCAATTTCTGACTTTTCAGATGGCACACTACAGCTTTATTCAGTTCAGTTATTCAGTCTGTTATGACTGTGATTATTCAGTTATGACTCGAAGGGGAAAAGAGCTAGAGCTTAGGTCTCTTCGGATTCGGATAGAACGTGGTCAGAAACCCCCAAACCGATAAAAAAAATATGAAAAACTTTGTTTAGATTATTAAAATTAACTTTGAAAGTGGCGCCTTTGTAAAACGAGCGGGGACGGATGTTTGCACGATTTTGGGCATAGTGAGCCAGTTCGCGCGCCTTTCGGCCGTAGGGAGGGAGCGCAGGGGCGTAGGCCGAAGTCCAGCCGCTTGCAGTGGCGAAGGCGCTCGAAGCGGCTGGGGAAATATATGTGATGTTTGAACACAAGGTAGGTTTACAAATCGATGTTTCGAAAAAAGCCATAACCTGGCGGAAATGTTGTACCGTAATCATTCGCCATGGGGATTTTTTTGGCTATTGACTCCAGTCTGATTTCTTCGACTTTGCGACTCAATTTTTTTTGATAGGCAGCGCATTCGCCTTGCCGCCTTCACGGAGATTGTATAACGCAGCCGAAAATCGCGCGTGCGCGTCGCGTGCCATCGATCCGACCAAATTCGGGGAAATCGAAAATTCTCAAAAAGTCTTGTTTCGAAAGAAATATGATTCAAAAATCGACGAACCCCAGGTTGTCCTGGATTCAATAATCACTGCTGGCGTTTCGCTTAAACTACTACGAGCCCACATACATACCCGGATAGGCGTCGATGAACTTCTTCTGGTAGTCGAGCAGGTGGACGTATGGGTATCGGCACTTATCGTGATCAAAAATGGCATCTTTTAGCAGACGATCGGTTTGGTAAGCGCCGCGGATTTGGAAGGGGCTGGAAATGACACATCTTGAATTTCCTCAAAGAAGCTCTGCTAGCCTGCCCTCCTCTCGGGGTCCGTCCATTTCCTCAAACAATCTCTGCTAGCCTGCCCTCCTCTCGGGGTCCGTCCATTTCCTCAAACAATCTCTGCTAGCCTGCCCTCCTCTCGGGGTCCGTCCATTTCCTCAAACAATCTCTGCTAGCCTGCCCTCCTCTCGGGGTCCGTCCATTTCCTCCTCCAATCTCTGCTAGCCTGCCCTCCTCTCGGGGTCCGTCCATTTCGTCCTCCAATCTCTGCTAGCCTGCCCTCCTCTCGGGGTCCGTCCATTTCCTCCTCCAATCTCTGCTAGCCTGCCCTCCTCTCGGCGTCCGTCCATTTCCTCAAACAATCTCTGCTAGCCTGCCCTCCTCTCGGGGTCCGTCCATTTCCTCCTCCAATCTCTGCTAGCCTGCCCTCCTCTCGGGGTCCGTCCATTTCCTCAAACAATCTCTGCTAGCCTGCCCTCCTCTCGGGGTCCGTCCATTTCCTCAAACAATCTCTGCTAGCCTGCCCTCCTCTCGGGGTCCGTCCATTTCCTCCTCCAATCTCTGCTAGCCTGCCCTCCTCTCGGGGTCCGTCCATTTCCTCCTCCAATCTCTGCTAGCCTGCCCTCCTCTCGGGGTCCGTCCATTTCCTCCTCCAATCTCTGCTAGCCTGCCCTCCTCTCGGGGTCCGTCCATTTCCTCCTCCAATCTCTGCTAGCCTGCCCTCCTCTCGGGGTCCGTCCATTTCCTCCTCCAATCTCTGCTAGCCTGCCCTCCTCTCGGGGTCCGTCCATTTCCTCCTCCAATCTCTGCTAGCCTGCCCTCCTCTCGGGGTCCGTCCATTTCCTCCTCCAATCTCTGCTAGCCTGCCCTCCTCTCGGGGTCCGTCCATTTCCTCAAACAATCTCTGCTAGCCTGCCCTCCTCTCGGGGTCCGTCCATTTCCTCAAACAATCTCTGCTAGCCTGCCCTCCTCTCGGCGTCCGTCCATTTCCTCAAACAATCTCTGCTAGCCTGCCCTCCTCTCGGGGTCCGTCCATTTCCTCCTCCAATCTCTGCTAGCCTGCCCTCCTCTCGGGGTCCGTCCATTTCCTCCTCCAATCTCTGCTAGCCTGCCCTCCTCTCGGGGTCCGTCCATTTCCTCCTCCAATCTCTGCTAGCCTGCCCTAAATTGCATTCCCTACCGCATATAATGTGTCGCCAGCTGCTTCTGAAGCCCCTTGCAATTCGTGTAAGCAAAATTGCCCAAATAGTAGTCGCAAGCCCACATCGTCTTGTAGCCCGCATCCTGAAAGGCCTTTGCTGGCACGCTCCCTTTAAAACCGACCTCATATTCAAACATGACATATGTTTCATTGTCCAGCGGCCTGCCACATGACTCGTTTTCATCCAGGGTATACGGTAGTACGTCCCGAACCCCGAATACCCGCCGGTCCACCGGGATCGGGATCTCGCCTGGAATGTTGGTGGTTAGTTACCCCAGCTTTGAATACGTTACCAAATAAAAACGCTATCGAGTTGGGCTTGCTGTTTTCGGCGACTTTGGCCACGTGATAGAAGGGTACGGCTTGGAGGGCTTCTTCCAGAAATACCATTGTGGCTGGCATCTGTCTGAAATGGGCAGGCTAGCAGAGATTCCTTAGGAAACCAACCTAAATCCGCCGGTCATCGACATGGCATCGAGAATGATAATGTAGACGTCCGGATGTAAGGTATTTTCCGTGATATGTCGCGCATTTGTCGGTCGACCCAAATCACCGAATTCCTTCAATCGGTCTCGACTGGAAAATTCTCTCTCTCTCTCTCTCTCTCTCTCTCTCTCTCTCTCTCTTTCTCTATCTCTATCTCTCTCACTCTCTCGCACTCTCCCTCTATCTATATCTCTCGCACTCTCTCACTCTCGCTCTCTCTCTCTCACGCCCCCTTTTTCGCTCGCTCTCTGGCTCTCCCTTGCTCTCTCTCTCACGCTCTCTCATTCTTTTTCTCTCGCTCTTTCGCTCTCACTCTCTCGCTCTCTGTCACTCGCTCTGTCACTCGCTCTCTCTCTCGCTCTCTCTTTCTCTCTCGCTCTCCCCCAGAAACGTACCTATATTCGTAAATCTGCGTATGCAAATATTTGTAGTCGATTTTCCCGTCGCCAGCTTTGCACTGCACCTCCACCACGTCACACAAAAATTTGGTGCCTTTAATAGGCTGCCATTCGTCGGAGCGAATCGCGTAATTCGCCTTGTAGTAGATGCATCTGAAATGATGGATCATAAAGCATAAAACTGAGTCTCAAAATATTTTTTCATTTATCGGCCAAATGCGATCATTGAAGCAAGACAGGTGCATGCCGGGTTCAAAAATTTCGAAACATTTTTTCTATCTAATTTTGAAAACGACCCTGGGTTTCAGTATTAGGTCCTGCTATCAAATTTTTCGGGTTTTTTGAAACAAGCTGATACCGAAACAGCATAACGGTATAGAAAAATAGGACAAGGTTCTCAAAAAAAAATTCGAAGGATTCAAATTTAGGATTTCCTAGATCCCGCTTTACGAGGTTGCGACGGACTCCCGCTACTGACTACATCATAAAACGAACAAAACAGTTTTTAAAAAAACCTTCTTCTAGCCGTGGGAAAACTTACCGCCCTTCACAGCTGTGGCCCGAACTTTGCCGATTTTTTGGGTTCAGCAAAATTTGCCCATTTTCGAACGACGTCAGCAATTCCTGGGGACGACAAGCTTAAAAAACAGGTATGCGAGCAGAGATTGTTTGAGGATCGTGAGTTTGAAAAAAACTCACAGGTGATCTCGCTTTTCCCGAGTTTTGCCATAAATTCATCCTCCCACGGGTCTTTCCGCTTCAACGGGCACGTATCAAAGATGTCGCGTGATGGTGTCGATAGTCCATCCTCGTAGTCTTCATCCGAATCGTCGTATGCCTTGGGTCGTTTCATCGGACGCTCTGTTTCGCCGTCATTGATCTCTAAAATTCGCAAGAGACTGCTTGGAAATCCGGGAAATCAGAGTCCGGAAGGTTTTCGTAAAACTCCAAAAAACGTGAAACTCACTGTCATAATCGTGTCGAGGACGGGGCAGCTTGAGTGGGAGTTGCACTGAAAAAAGTTCTATTACGGCTTAAGTGCAGTTTAGCCCCCCCCCACCCCAGCGAGACCACAGCCGACCGTATCTTGGCTCCCTGTTCATCTACAGGTGTGTAAAGTATACCAAAATGTCCGTCTTGCTCTCGCGAGTATTTTGGTATACTTTACACATTTGTAGATGAACAGGGAGCCGAGATACACAAGTTGGGTGCCGGCTGGGGGAAGGGGGAAGCTGCACGCCAACCTCTATTACTATTTAGAGCCAGACTTCCGGTGGGAATTTTTTTCGAGTCTTAAAGTACGGTCCGACTCACCCATCATGACCTCCTTGATCTCCTCGTAGTAGATGAGGCACAATAATGAAGCGCATATTAGTAGAAGCCCGGCGACGGCCTGCCGCTGCTCCAGCATCTAAGCCGCCCGGAGATCCCTGGAGAACTTAATATTCTAACTGTCAATAGCTAGACTACGGCTAATAAAATACCGCAAAAAAAAGTGGAGAGCCCTTTAGATACATGGAATTTTTATTGAATGTAGCCCAGCGGGTAGCCGGTGCCCTCGAATTCATAATCGGCGAAATGGTCGAATATCAAACACCAATCAAGCGACCAGAAAAAATTTAAAGGGGAAGGGGGAATTTAAAGGGAAAAACGCGGCAATTCCAAAAATTCTGAAGCTATTTTTGGAATCCTCATCGAATTTTGATCGTTCTAGAAGTTTTAATTATGAAAATTGATGAGAGAATGACCGAGATCGAGAGAATGCCTTACGACATGCAGGGACGTAGCGTAAGGTTGCCCCCCCCCCCCCCGAAATCGGCCGGGGCTTGAAAATTTCATAAGGGGGGACCCTTATGATTTTTGTTTTCTCAAAAATTTGCTGCCTGCGGCGCTATTTTTACACGTTTTTACTGCAATTTGTCGAGCTATGCAGCCTTTTTTCCAAAATTTTTCGCCTGCGGCGCTGTTTTCTAGTTAATTTTTTGAGTTTTCGGAAAAATTTTTCGGGCCCCCCCCGAAATTTTTTTTCTGGCTACGCCCCTGACGACATGTAATCGACGCGCACTCAAAATCTTCGACCCGCAAAAACATTTCGGGTTTTTTTCAAATATTTTGCGTTTTTGCGCAACGAAATCAATTTTCTGGCGCTTTTCGGCGGCAATCGTTTTTTAACCAACAAGTTCAATCCCCAAGCACCCCGAATTCTGACTTCTGAGCCCCTTTAAAGCCACGGGAAAGTCCCAAAAAGCCCGGCCTTCCTGGTTGATGTCTTCTGAAAAGCAAAAAAAGACTAGAATCCAGTCCCCGGAAGCAGAACTAGTCGTATCTGGTATTCTAGGACCCTTGTGCCAAAGCATCGCTTTTCCCAAAAAAATTTGCTGAACTTCCCAGGCAATAAATAATAACCGGGGGAGACAAATAACGAGGGGAAAACCAGGGTTCGATGGGCTGGGTGAAAAACCCAAGCCTAAAAACCGCCTTGGAGGTTGTTTAAGAAAGTTCTAAGGGGGTTTGATGGGTATCATTCCACGCGGAAGAGTGAAATGCATCGATTGAGGTGGCTTACAGCCTGATCCGATACCTATCCGGAAAACCGCAGCCGTAAAACAGCTTTTTGCTAAGATTTACATAAATTGAGGTCTAGAGGTTCGCTAGCAAGGTTCTAAGGGGTTTTTATGGGTATCATCTGACGCGGAAAAGTGAGACGCATCGAATGGTGTAGCTTAAAACCAGAATCGAGTTCATTCCGGAAAAATACTCCCGTAAAACCGCTTTTTTGTTAAGATTTGCACAAATTGGGGTTGGAGGTTGTCTGGAAACGTTCTAAGGGGGGGTTTATGCACATCAATCGAACCGGAAGAGCGAGGTCGATCGGATGGTGTGCTTAAGCCCTGATCTGCCGCCTCCTGGTGATCAGCTATAGGCAAAAGACTCGCTCCGTCCCAATCAAATCGAATCCTGGTGAAAACAGTTCCTCTTCAGGTAATGCTGCGATTTTGAAAAATGCCATCGGATAGAGCGGGGTCAAAAGACTTTACAGTCACTAATAATTCGCGCGTGCCCAGAAGTCCATTTTCCGTAAATATTACGAAATTTCTCAAGTAGTTTGCGTTTTTTCACAACGAAACACCAATTTTTTTTGGTACCCTTCGGCAGTAATTGTGTGAATTTTTGGACCAACTTGTCTAGCTGTATTTTGGCGTTTTCCCCTTCCGGCAATATAACTAATTTTAGACAGTATCCTTCCCGATTTTTTTGACTTCGTAGTACCTTTAAATGGGCGATGAAGTCAGGCTTCGCGTGTTCGGTGGCCAGGGGCGTAGCCAGAAAAAAATTTCGGGGGGAGCCCAAAATTTTTTCCCAAAATACTCTAGAACTTTAACGAGAAAACAGCGCCGCAGGCGAAAAATTTTCGATAAAAGGCTACTTAACTCTACAAATACTAGTGAAAACGTGAAAAAATAGCGCCGCAGATAGCAAACTTTTTGAAAAAATATAAATCATAAGGGTCCCCCTTATGAAATTTTCGGGCCCCGGCCGATTTCGGGGGGCGGTCCCCCGGGGCCTGTATTACGCTAGGTCCTGTCGACAGGCCCCCCGGGGCCTGTCGGTGGCTATTCGTCCAAAAATTGACACGGTTACTGCCGAAAAGTACCAAAAAAAAATTGGTGTTTCGTTGCAAAAAAGCGCAAACGCCTTGAGAAATATCGTAATATTTCCGGGAACGATATCTCACTGTAAAGTGTTTTTACTCAGGCTGGCGTTTTAGAATGGGACCAAGCCTATCTTGTGCAGAATTTTTCGCTGATTCAGAATCTGGTTTCCAAATTTGCTGCCGACCTTTATTTAAAAATTTATTCGACATTTAGGCTAAAAAAATTGACTAAATCTGGATTTTTGCGTTATTTTGTAAGTTGTCGTCACTTCCGACGTTAAAACTGGCTCGGTAATGGTTTTAGAGGTCAAAGCACGATTTTCTGCAAAAAATCATGTATTCTTGTGCAAAAAGCAAAAGAAATTGTGCAGGGCGGGGATCGAACCGCCGCCCTGTGTTTGGCAAGCGAACAGCTTACCAATGCACCATGGTGCCAACTGGGAAGGGGGCTCCGGGAGCGTAGATAAGGGGCACAACAATACCTGGACCCAGACATGGAATAGTGGGCCAGCATCCGAATTTATGCCGTTTTTAAGCTTAATTTAGACCAAAAATGACTTTTCAACGCGAAGTCCGCAGCAAATTTGTAAAACGGATTCGAAATCAGCAAAAAATTCTGAACAGGATAGGCTTGGTCCCATCCTAAAACGCCAGCCTGAGTAAAAACACTTTACAGTCAGGCAATCGTGAATTGTTAGTGACTGTCTTTTAATATAGGGCCGGAGGCGCTCTATCCGATGGCATTTTCCAAAATCGTAGCATTTCGTTCCGCTTCGTTTCAATTTCAAAAATTTAAAATGATAAGATTATGAAAATCGCTTGAGGATTCCAGAAATGGCTTCGCAAATTTGAAATGCACGCATTTTCACGGCCAAACAGGGAGAAAGAACATGCGGCGAGAGAGTGAGAGAGAGAGAGGGCTGTAACTTTTCAATCGGGTTTCTCCGCAGATTTGGAATACAGATTCGGACTCAGCGAAAAATTCTGCACAAGATGGGTTTGGTTTTGAATGGAATTTCCAGGCTTGCAAGAACACATTACAGTGAGGGGCGCGCGTGGGCCAAGCTTCATCGGTCCTTTAAGAGGCTGATACGGTAAGAGTTTAATTTTTTCAGACCACCAATCGGTAGCCCTACGTCCCAGCTACTATCCCCTGGCAGGGAATTGCGAAAAAATAGAAATAAAAATTAATACAATTAAAATAGTTTGACAGGTGATCCGGATTTTGCTTCTTTTTGCCATAACTAATTTATTTTGCATTATTTTGGGCTGCAATTAAAACCCTAAATATATTTTTTGACTCTTTATTGAATTACGTTTCAGCAATTTTGTAAAAGGGCGCTGTAAAAAGCTGAAATTGAAACTCTTAAAATATTTTTTGATGCTCTATCGAACAGTGTATCGAAAATGTCAAAAAAAATATCGAAAACTAGCGTTTTAAGCCTATTTTTGGAGGTTATTTTTGTTTTTGCTGTAACTATTTTATATTACATACATTTAAGCTGCCATAAAAGTCCTTAGTATATTTTTTGATGCTCTATTAAATAACGTCAAAGAAATCCTGACAAAATAGCGAAAATATTGAAAACTTTGGGACCTTCGGGTAAACTAAAAACAACAACTCGAAAACCAGTAAAATATACAAAAGTACGATCGAGTCCCGGCTTCAGGCCATAATCTATGGCCGGTGCCCTGGGTGGGAATCGATGATTTGTTAGCCGACCCCCCCCCCCCCCCACTCTGCTGTATTTGGCGATAAAAAGTGATAAGAGCCCATTTCAGCCCGTGTAGCACCCAACACAAACACACATAAATATAATACCGCCCGCACACAGCCATCGTGAATCAAATTTGATTCGCCGGTTTGCTGCTCGCAGCCATCGCCTATCAAAAGGGCCGACAAATGGCACCCACGCCCCATTGTACTCATGCACAACAATCGTTTTCCGCCCGCGATCAACCCGAACCCATTTGAAGCCTCATTTTTTGATGGGAACCACATGATTCCGCGGTGTTCGTGAGTAGGCTGGCGGATAGTGCGCCAGACGGCGGGGGTGCAGACACACAGGGGAGGGGTGGGGCGCGGAATAGGCGGCGAAAGAGTGAGACTAGGCTATAGGGCACGGGGGAAGAGAACAGGGGGGCGGGGCCAGAGCGCAGATTCTCCCTTCCCCTGTATGCCTGCCATCCTGTCCCGGTCAAACGAACGCAACTGGTAAAGGGCGGAATGCTGTGGGAACATCAAAAACAGCAACCACAGTGTGGTCGGGGGAACTACAGCGTGTCGCAAAAAATCTCAAAAAAATGTCCGATGATGCCGTCAATTAATGGAATGTTTCAATCAATGATGGTGTTAAGAGGGGCTTCAAAAATTAATTCCTGCCCACTAATTCGCGCAACAAAATTTATTGGTTTAACCTACAGGGTGTCCCAATAAAAAACACCCGCCTCTAACTCGACGCAAAAGTATCGGATCGGACCGATCGTTACACCATTCGAAAGCCCATCAAGCGGCCGGTTTGCAACAATCTCGAAAACCACGTTTTTGTTCAAAATCGCTATTTTGAAAGCCATTTAAAATTTTTCCGGGTTTTTCCGGGTTGCATACGAGCCAATTTGCCTCAATTTCTCCAAGCAAAATGACCCGAAGTAGCCGTTAATCAGATATAATACCGCCCGCACACCGCGATCGTGAATCAAATTTGATTCGCCGGTTTGCTGCTCGATGCCATCGCCTATCAAAACGCCCGACAAATAGCACCCACGCCCCATTGTACCCATGCTCAGGCCCGTAGGAGGGGGGCCCAGGGGGCCCTGGGCCCCCCCCGAAATCGGTCGAGGTCTGAAAAATTCATAAGGGGGGACCCTTATGATTTTTAGTTACAAAAATTTTTCTGCCTGCGGCGCTGTTTATTACTGTTTTTCAAACATTTTCTAATTATATGAAGCCTATTTTTTCAAAATTTTTTGCCTGCGGCGCTGGTTTTTCATTTGTGAATCAATTGTTTATACAAATTTTCGCCTGCGGCGCGTTTTCTGCTGTGTTTTCACACGAATTTGAGTGTGGCAAACGCTTTTTTGCTATTTTTTTGCCTGCGGCGCTATTATTGACGCGATTTTCGGATGTTTTAAAAGTGGCGACCGGGGGGAGGGCGCCAAAATTTTTGGGCCCCCCCCCCGAAATTTCGGTTCCGCTACGGGCCTGCCCATGCTCAACAATCGTTTTCCGCCCGCGATCATCCCGAACCCATTTGAAGCCTCAATTTTTGATGGGAACATTAAAAGCAGCAACCACGGTGTGGTCGGGGAAACTACAGGGTGCGTTATACAGGGTGTCCCAAAAAATTGTTTCGAACTATGGCCTCATATACAGGGTGTCCCAAAAAAACGACCTATCTGGCATTTCGCCGTGTTACATCCAATCGGCCCCAAATTTGGACGTCTCGTATGGTATTTCGTACTCGTATTTGGACGTGTATCAGACCTTGCTACAGTAGTTTTAAAGTTATAACAAAAATGAGCCCCCATTTCCAGTTTTCATAGGGTTAGTTTGAAGTTAGACCCAGTGAAGAAAGAAGTTTTAAGTGAAAATTATCAGGTAGGCCTTCTTTACCTTAAGAAATTTTTTCCGGACTAAAATCAATCAAATCAGCGTCGATTTAAGCGATTTTTACAACATAAAATTTCCCAAGTTCTTAAGCGAAATTAGGGATTCACAACCGGAAATCGATGCAAATCGATGCAAAGTCCAAAAAAAGATAGCCGAAAAACTGTTTAGAATTGCGTGAAAAACAGTATTTTGGCTATAACTTGACCACTACTGTAGCTACGGGGCTATAACTTAGGATAGTTGTTATTTAAGGTCTGATAAACCCCTGGTCCAAATTTGGGACCGATTGGATGTAACACGGCAAAATGCCAGATGGGTCGTTCTTTTGGGACTCACTGTAGCTTTTGATAGGGGAGTAAACGATCATGCGTTACCATCTCATAATGCTTGAACGTGTCCGGAAAGAGGAAAAACCCAACTTGATATTTTCGATTTTCAGCTACGTACCCATAAAAATGGCACCCAAAAGATGCGCATCCGAGAAAGCATGCGTTGCGGTTTTCCGGCGTTCTAGTGGTGGGATCTGCCTAATTTTTGGAGTGTGACCAGAATCCTCCCCCGGGCTCGTGATGATGTAGTCCCCAAAGATACTGAAATATTCAAAAATCTACGATCTCAACCCCCCCCGGCTAACGAACCAGTGTCCAGGTTTGGGTATTGATTTTTTATAAAGCTAAGCAGGCAGCTTTCAAATTACGTCACAAGCGCCTTTGACGCTATCGGTAACAGTCCAGCACCGCTAAATTTTCTGGGTTTTTTTGGCCTGAAGAAGGCGTGCTAGCAGCAATCCTTCCGGATTTTACGATTTTACATTATTTTTCCAGATTCGGTTACTTTTCGAAGAAGTTCCAATGTCTCGTCGGCCTCAGCAAAGGGTTCATCGTCGCCGCCAGCCGGCCGTCGAGCCGATAATTTCGATATTTAGTAGCGGCCTGATTTTCTACTTGGTTTGCACTGTTTTCACGGTGTTGTTCACTCTCGGATTATTGTATTCTAGCCCCCCTTACGGGTTGTAAAACACTGAGATGTAGACTGGTCACCGAGTGTATGTGTATAAAACACTTGAGTAAATGTGTGCTTTGTGATAACAATTATGAGAATTGTCACATTTATTAATTTCTCTTATTACGGATTAGAAATTACGGTAATTCCTTGTCGTACTTCTGCGGTAGCGGCTTCCCCTCGAAACTCGCCTTCACCTGCAAATCAATGATGAATTAATCAGAATGAACCAGAATTAGATACAATTGCATAGAAATAATTTAAGTTCTAGGAAATGGTCATCACCTTGGCTGGCACTAGTTGTTCATCAATTTCGTAGCTGAGCTTCATCTGCAAATCCATGACGTACAGAACCATGGTAGAAAAGCCGCTTTGCGGCTTTTCAACCCCGCAAACTGGGTCAGTTTCACTATTTTGCAGGTTTTTCTTGTTAATGCCATAACTAGGTAAGATTCTTTCCGTTTAATCGGCGAGCGCGCTAATTTTTATTTGTCCGATTATATCGCCTACCTTTAATGTATGTTAGTAGCTTAGTAGTTAGTAGTTTCGTTGGCTAAGAAATTCTAAAAAACTTTTTTTTAGTTATTGAAGGTAGAAAATTTTAAGAGCTTTAGTAATTTTTCATACATTTACTTACCACTTTTGACTCCTTCACCTCCTTCCCTCCGTCTTCTTTCGTGCCGCTTTTCGGGTCGGCCGCTTTCACCGCGTTCAAATCCTTACTCTGTAAAAAGATACAAAAGGTTTTCAGACCGACAAAAAAGTCTAAGACGTAACCCTTTAATAGAAATACCTGCTGCGGCTCCTCCTTCCCTCCGTCTTCCGGCGCGCCGCTGCTGGCAGTTGTCTTCGGCGGGTCGGCCGCTTTCACCGCGTTCAAATCCTTACTCTGTAAAAAGATACAAAAGGTTTTCAGACCGACAAAAAAGTCTAAGACGTAACCCTTCAATAGAAATACCTGCTGCGGCTCCTCCTTCCCTCCGTCTTCACCCGAGCCGGCCTCATCGAGGTCCAAAAAGAAACGAGCCGTGGCACACTGAAAGTTCTGGGGTACAGCGAGCGAGAGAGCGAGAGGAGAGAAAGAGCGAGGGAGCGAGCGAGAGAGAGAAAGAGAGGAGAGAGAGAGAGAGAGAGAGAGAGAGAGAGAGAGAGAGAGAGCTGAAAATCCACCCAAAACGGTCCGGGGCGCCGGGAAGCTTGAAAATTCGGGTTTCGCTCGACGCCGGGAATCGTCGCAAGTAACGTTGCTCTTGTGGTGGCCTCCTGCATAGCGTACCAATAATTTCCGCTCGTATTGTTACCTCTTCCACTGCCGTGATGTACGGGGCGAATAAGCCATTCACGACCTTGTTGGCCAACCTTTCGCGCTGAAAACGTTTTTGATAGAACCAGGCCCGTAAGAGGGGGGGGGGGGAGGCACCGGGGGCACGGGTTCAATTTAAACTGCCATATTGCCATGCCACATGCCATAATTTTTAATAAATAGCGGATGGGTTTCTACATTTTTTTTTGACTATTCCTAAGCATAAAAACTTTACAAATGTTTACTTAATTAATTTTAGGCGGAAAAATGTCTTTTTTTTCGATTTTCAAAACATTGTTATAATTTTTTTCCAAAGTTTTCCTACTTTAAATATAGTTCAAACTTACTAAAAACAATGTAAAAAACACTATATATTTACTATTACTAGGCCAACCGAGACGGCCCGGGAAAAAATTGGGTCCCGCCCGTGAATCCTAAAGAAAGCTCGAAGGCTCGGCGTGCCTTTGTTTTGATAATCGATGCTGAAAACAACACCCACAAGTTTGGCATTCTTCGTCAGCCCTTCTCGGATTTGTTCAAATCCCGACGTGCTCGATGATTCGTCTTTTTCATAGAGCCAGCCTTTCAGCTCCTAGAAATCATTTGCTAGAAAATCAGTTGCAAATCATAGGGATTGTTTGTTGCAAAGAGAGCAGGACGGCAACTATATGGGGGCATGGTTCTTCGCAGAATTTTTCTTTCTACATCTATACAAGATTCGCCAATGAGATTGGAGGAAGACGGGGCTACAGGGCCGTGTTTTTTTCGCAGCGAAATCAATTTCGGCAGTAACCCCGTTGGGTCGCCAGTTGGTGTGTATTACAACTCTTTTTCTTGTGTAGGCATCAGCCTTTAAGTTGGTTTTTTAGTGGCAACAGGTGAATTTGGGTTACGCGGGCTTTAGGACTTGGTCCACGCGTAAATACCGCCATTCGCCGTCCTGATCCCTTTAAGTCGATCCAAAAGAAGCTTACGGCAACGACAACCGCAAGCGAAGGACCCGTCGCACCAGACGACAGCTGAAATTTGCCGTATGATTCTATACCAGGGTTCTTTAGGATTCGCGGGGGGGGGGAACAACTTTTTTCCCTAGTAATCGGCCGTCGGTCGTCCTAGTCATCAGATATCAAGTGTTTTTGCATGGTTTTAGTAAATTTTAACTATGCTTAAAGTAGGACATCTTTCGAAAAAGTTGGAAACAAGTTTGAAAATCGCAAAAATTTTCGACCGAAATTAAGTTTTTTTAATTAAACTGTAAGTTTTTTATGCTTAGGAATCGTTAAAAACAATTTTAAAACGCATCCGCTATTTATAAAAAAAAAATTTAGGATCGCCGAGTTTCGTTTTAGAAAAAAGAAATTATTGGGCAAAATTTTATTTAAACGGGAAGCCGACACAGCGGCTGTGTCGGGGTCAGGACCCGCAATCGCTACTTGAGAAACCATTTCTTTAACCATGTTGCCAAAACCTGGTAAGAACCATTACCTGATCTCGACCGCCGTCTACCCTGTAGTGCTCCGGTACGTACCAGTCTTCAATTTTGCTGAGCGCTTTGCCGATACGCTCGACCTGAATTTAGTATACTTCGTCTGTCAAAATTTCCACTTCTTCTGTACGTTCGGGGAGAATCACCATCGCTGCAAGCATCTGATCCAACTTGACAGACGTCTAAAGAAACCTATTTTGATGCGTAGGCATAGAGTTGGAAACACTATGAACAATCTCTTTAGATTTAGAAACTCCCGCCTCAAACTCAAAACATTTTGAGGCTATAGTTTACCCCCCCCCCCCGAGCCGTAACTTTTCAACCATGCGTCCTATTAATGCGCCGAGTATCTCAAAATGTTCGCCGTGGTCCATTACTATAGCCATGTTGTTTTCTTACAACAAAAATTGTTAGAAAAATTTTTATAACAATTATAAGTCTGGGTTTTCTTTCGTTAATTTTTGCTGTTCCAAAGTGAGTTTTCGTATCTCGGCTATCTTTTGACGTACAGAGCTGTCAATAGTATCAAAATGTAGCTCTTGCTCTGGAGAATCAGCCTACAATGCACTTGAGACGAAAAAAATAGCGGAAAATAAAACTATTTGAGTTTTAGGCTCCTGATACATCGAAGCATTACGGCTTAATCTTTTCCACTTTCAAAATCTTGTAAAAAAATTTCTAACAATTTTTGATGTAAGAAAACAACTTGGCTATAGTAATTCGACCACGGCGAAACTAGACTCTTACCCATTTTGAAATAAAGGAGCCCGAATTTTGTTTAGTGACCGAATACGGCAATTTCCCCAACATAAGTGCATTGAGACACCAGGAGCTTCGACCCGACACACAAGGAGACGTTTTGGTGGGCACAGAGTTTCGGGACGGAACCAACGGAACGAAGCCTGTGTGTGCAGACGGAACTGGGACAAATTTTTTTCTGATTAAAACGAACTTTGTAGAATCTGCGAAACGCCTATAATAAAAAAGTTATGCAGGTTTAAATTGATGAAAGCGAAAACGGCCCACTTACGAACTTATCAAAAAATTTGAAAATGCACAATTTTTGGTGAGCTAGTTAGCACATTTTCCTCAGTAAACCACGCTCTTTCGAATTTGCTGCCTCGCAAAATGTTTCCAAATGGCCCCGAATTGCTTATATTCCACATGTATTGAAAATCCATTTTTTCAGGAAATTTTTGGATTTGTTGCGGAAGATGGCTGATTCGAAAGAGCGGGGTTTACTGAGCAAACTGTGCTAATTAGTTTTCGCAAACGATTTTTCGGCGAGTGTTTAGATGGGGGTCCAAAGTCGCCCATTTCTGGCACAAAATAGCACTTTCAAGCATCATGACTTATTTATTCTCGCCCTTCTAGATTCATCAAATTACGTTTTAATCAGAACCTCCTGCACAAGATTGGCTTGGTCCCGTCCCGGCACTCCGTACCCACCAAAAAATGTCTCCTCAAAACAACCCACGTCGTTAAACTTCTTCCGCATCACCCGGTCGAGAAGTATCCATCGCTCTAATCCGGCTTCATTGATTCGTCGTATATTGCCGACAAGCTGAGGAAAAACGATTATTTCAGCGAGGAAAACCCACCTCAGAATATTCCTCCATCACTGGCGATGACGGGGAGAGGAATGCCTTCAACAATGACAGACCGTGGTCCCGCCAAATATGCAAATTTCACAAAGCATCCTAGCCGTTAGTATGCAGAATGCAATCCTTTTCCATTTAAAGACATAGGGGCGGTCCGTGGAGATCGTATATGTTACTCAAGGCCACGATTCTTATCGTGCCGTACATCTGCTACATAGTATGGAGATTACGCCCTGGGTGTATTTGGAGGCGCCATACCGGCAGTGGAGATTTTTACCGGAATCGGGGATTTTTCCTGGGATCAGGGATTTTTCCCGGGATCAGGAATTTTAGCCAGGGATCGACGGAATCGGGAATTTTATTGGAATCGGGTATTTTTCCCGGAATCCGGAAATTCAGGGATTTTAAAAGTGACATCCCATACGATACCACGCGGCAGCGAAATTTCCGAGCAAGCAGACGTTTTAAAGCGTGTACAATTTCAGGCTTATGGCAAGGCGATCCGTCGCTTCGGATGGGCTGTCGCTCCACTCTTTCGAAATCAGGGCGCCTGGCCGCTACGAGCGCCCCGATTTCGAAAGAGTGGAGCGTGGAGATTTCCGGGGGCCTAGTCGCTTCGGAAGCGCCCATCCGAAGCGACTAGGCCCCCGGGGGCACGAAGCCTTAATTTAGGCTCAAACTCGTGGCTGAAACTCTAACTGACTTCAAACCGGTGTCAAATACTGTTTGTAGCATCAAAAATTTTTTATATAAACCGGTTTCTAGAGTAGAAGGCGTCTCCTTCCGGAGGGTGTGCCGAAGAAGAAGGCAAACACGTGTAAGCGTCAGAACACCGTCTTTTTCGGCATTCCCATGCTTTTTAAACTCAGGGATTTTTGCCCCTCCGGAACACCAATTTTAAAATCCCTTTTTCCGACGAAAATTCCCGATTCCGGGAAAATCCCCGTTATCCGAAGGATATCCTTGTACATTGGCACTCGTATGGTAGTGTATATCGTCTCGACTTGCTAGGAAATGAACGAAACCCAAGCGTTTTACAAAGCTCATTTTTACGTTTTACAAGTACATTCGATGACTAGTCTAATCTCAGTGTTTTACAACCCGTAAAAATCTGGCAAAGCGGAAGCTAGTAACAGGAAGAGCCAGGCAGAGATTTGAGGATTCAGTGTACAGCGTTAATGGAAGAAATCACAAATTCACAGGAAAGCCATCGAGTAAGCATGTAAGGGAGTTATAGAATACAACAAGACGAGCGTGCAAAATGAGGAGCAACAACACAGTGGAAACCAAGTAAAAAGGGGGGGGGGCGCTACTCAATATCGACATTATCGGCTTGACGGCCGGCTGGCGGCGACGATGAACCCCTTGCTGAGGCCGACGAGGCATTGGAACTTCTTCGAAAAGTAGCCGAATCTGGAAAAATAATGTCAAATCGTAAAATCCGAAAGGATTTCTGCTAGCCTGCCTTCTTCAGGTCAAAAACCGGGAAATGCGTAAATCTCAATTTTTATAATTCAACTCTCAATTTAAAGAAATATTTTTGACCTGAAATGACCAGAAACGAGTCGATTCCCGGTCCCGCCAAATGTAGAAATGTACACACCTATACCGGCCCGCCGGCAACACGGGAAACTCGCAGACGGAGTGCAGCGGCTTGGACGCCGGGTCGACGATGCAGTTCACCGCGTATTTCTAAAAAACTATGTTCCAAAAATTCAGGAAAAATACCCATTGTATCGGGAGGAGGACGTTGGTCAGCGACGCGTCGTACAGCCCGACCCAGTCCCAGTAGGAGCCTGGAATTGTAGAGTCGAATATAATTTTTTTTGCAAAGGCAACAATCCTTTCTTCTATTTGTTCTATTTAGAAGTTTCCAGATTGCTTAATCGTGCAATAGAGAATATTTAATAGTGTTCTTATCAACATTTCATAACATTTTAGTAACAACTTGTCAAAAATCTTCTAAAATCAACTTTAAATGGAAAATTTTGCCCCGAAATGGACCGTTTATGGCCGAAAAATCGACAGTTTCCATAGCTTTTAGCCAAACGCTGTTAAATTTTAATATTTTTAAACATTTGTAGGGAACACAACTTAATCTATTTACAAAACTGGGACCCTAGCGAACAATTTTCATTCCGCCCCGCCCCCGATATTGCCAAAGAACCGACAAAACCCTCCAAAACGCACCAAATCTGCTCCACCAGCCCTTCAAGTATTGGAAGCGGACGGGCACCGGCACCGAATCGTTCCACGCGGGCATCTTCTCGAACTGGACGGCCCAGTTGACGGGGGCTCGAGGGGGTACAGATGCTTTTAATTTACCTAAAATATAGATTTAAACAACCTGTTGACTCTTACAAAAAACGGGTCGATGGTCGCTCGTCTGCACCTCGTGGATCATGTCGTACTCGTCGACGGTGAGCTTGCCCTGGAAAATCGCGTTTAGAAAATGGATTTAGCCGGAAAAACGAATCTTGCTCACGCCAGCAAATTTCAGTCACGAATTAGCGGCGAAAATGGGGCATCTAGGATTTTCCTGGCGTGATCGATTCAACCCAGTTTAAAAGTTTTCTTAGAAATTGAACTCGATGGAAATCCGAATCCGGAGAGCCCAAATTGAAAAGCTGCGAGATAATTTCACTTTTTCACAGGATTCTGACTCCCGCGTCTTCAAAACAATCCAATTCTCCTTTTTGGCATGCAAAATCTAATCGGTGATCGCTCTCGACTCCAGAATTTCCGGTTGAAGGTTGGGTTGAATCGATTACGCTAGGCAATCCCGAGGCGCCTAATTACGGAACAGCTTCGGGACCAAAATATGTGTTGTTTCTGAGCCATTCGAAGCCAAAATTCACCTTGTACAGCACGCGATCCGTCCACGAGGGCGTCCGCTTCAGGTCGTAGTTGTGGTTGCCGACGTAGTAGCGGTAGCTGGGTGGGAAGTTGATTGGGGCCTGAAAAATGTCTTTGAAGCGAGAGAGAGAGAGAGAGAGAGAGAGAGAGAGAGAGCGAGAAAGAGAGAGGCCCGAAACTCAGTAGAAACCCAGCCAAACCCCTAAAAATCCTCACCTCGGACCAATCCCCAAACACAAGCCGCCTTCGCCGTGCGGCGTTCAACTGGTCGTGCTGGTCGAGCAGTTCCCGAAGTCGTTTCCCCTTGAAAAACGGCTCGAATCCGTCGGGGTCGATCTCGTTGCGAAAGTTCAGATCGCCCAGCCATATTCGATTCCTAGAAAAATGAATTCACCGTTTTCGTGCTAAATAGCTGACCATATAAAGGGATCTTCCGGGAAGGAGCACGTCTCGTCATTTCTGTACTGCAATATCCGGCGCTCGTTCTGGAGGACGTCGTGGACAAAGTGGGAGACGACGAACACAAAGCCGCCCGCGATGGCTTCACCGTGGCCCTAAAAATATTTGTTATGGCAGAAATTTTTTATGAAGATCAATTTCCTGGTTCCGCGTTAGCGCCGTAGCAAGGCAATTTTTCTATAATTCCGCCTATTGCTGCCCAGTAACAAAATAAAATATATTTTCTTATAATATTAGTAGTTTACAATCACGAAAAGATTGCTAAATAGAAACATTTTAAAATCAGAAGTTCTTGACGAGTTTTAGCCCTCATTCATGTTTTTTTTTACGAAAAACGGTGTAGAAATGTCAGCGGAACTGTCTTAATCTTATTTGGTGTTTTTGTGTTAAAAAAAACAGTGTAAAATGCCGTGAAACTCGTTTAAACGTAATTGCTTCGCTCCTAAATCAACATCGCAAAAAAATTGCCTTGCTTCCACGCTAACACGGACGCACCGGAAATAGCAGATTTGAAAAAACGTCAGAGGAAGGATCAGTGCGACAAAAAACGGAATAAAAAGTGATGAATTACCTTCAAAAGTATCCGTACGCCAATCGACCCTTTGTGCCCGAGGATTCCGCGCATCGTGTTCCGCGCGTACCGGTAGTCGACGCTGCGTATTTCGCTGAGATGCGTGTTGTCGACGAGGACGAAGACTTGATTCGTCGCCTCAAAACAACCGTTAAAAACACATTTCTGAAGCTACCTGGTAAGTTCTCGCCACGACTACCATATTGGGCATGTTGGCGGCGAACCAGTCCATAAAGTCGTTGGCCCAGGTCGACATTTTGGCGCCAAACGTCTCGAGGTGTTGGACTTCCTGCAAATTGTAAAGTCACAAAAATTGAGAAATTTCGGTACCTGAAATCCGACGGCAATCATGTCGAGCTGCTGGTCGGCGAACCGGGAGAGCACTTGTGTGGCCGCCTCCGGGCTGCCGCTCTGCATCGCCACGTTGAAGGTGAGCGCCAGGATTTTCCATTTTCTAAACAGAACATTCGTCCGGATCGCAAATTAATCTACGTAAATGTGTGGCGAACCCTTGAATCAATGTAACATTTTTCGGGCCTTACAAGGAGACCTTTTTTTGTGACCAGCCTCTTGTGCAGAATTTTGCGCCGATCCCGACTGTGTTTTCAACTTCTACTCAACGTTCAGATTAAAGACGTTACGAAGCTCTTTATAGCCAAAACCTCCAAAAATTTGGAAACTGTACCGTTTTGCGACCGTTCCCCCGCTTAAAAACGTCTCGACGTTTTTCGAGCAGGTCGTTTTGCAGATTGTGGACCCGGATTCGGAATCGGCGCAAAATTCTGCTAACAATAGGCCTGGTCAAAGCGCAAAACTATTTATGACACTTCTGCGAAAGCTCAAAAACTGGCACATTACCTTAGAATATTTATGCTCGGAACTGGCAGTTTTTCAAAAATGTTTTTGAAACGCTGTTTCCATCAAAAACTACCTCTCATCCTGCGCTGCGTTGTTCATCACCACCTCGTGCAACACTGGGCCATCAACTGCAAGGGCTAAACGAAAAAAATTCGAATTCTCTTCAAACAATCCCAAATCCAACCAAATAGCAACGGCAAAACGCCTCTGATCGCCATCTCACCGGCAATTGGTTGCAAAGCCATTTATTGCACGCTTCATAAAATACAAGACAGTGTAGGAGGAATATGGCTAGCGTAAATCGAGACCCGATGATGAATATATAGAAAGGCTATAATATCAGGCAAAAATTTAGCCTAACGATAAGCACCGAGTTTTGAAAGGGCGCTTTTTCGGGAGTCCACCGCCAGACATCACGAGACGATGGTGAGGGCAGGGAAAAACAGCAATAAGAGAAGGGCAAAGCGGTGGGTGGCTGCTGGTAAACAAGTATTTGGGAGAACTAGAAAAAGCGGCTAACTAGACGGATAGATACAGCACTGGCCTGTTATCGGGGGGAGAATAGCTTTTCCTATAATCCTAAATCGATACAAATACTCTAAATAGACAGCCAGAACACTAATTTTTTCACTCCTATATAACATCTGATAGTATTTAATGCGTCGTTCTAGTTTTTAATAATTTTTAATGGCTAGACCATATCAAAAAATCTAAAACCTTTGAAACCTGTCTTTTTTTTACATTTTTTCGCCATTTCATACCTTTCAAACAAGAAGTCAAAGTTTTCGCGAATTCTTTAAATGGTTGAGCTTTTTATGGCCAAAATCAACCGATCTTGGATATCGAAACTTAAACAAAGGTTCAAAATTCTATAGAAATTATTTATTTTTAAAAGGGTCGTACGAGATTATTTAGAAAAATCCCCTCCCCCGCTAACACTCCAGTACCGGGTAAACATTTAAAACGAAATTGGGAGCAGCACCTAACACTTTAGCAACGAAAACACTAACTAACTGGTGAAAAGAGGGTGGTGCCGAGTGACTGGCACTTTTTCGAGCTCAAAATCATCGCCTACAGCTCATCGCCATCTTTCCAACAGGAATAAGATAGAAAAACGGGGGTAAATTCA
Source organism: Mesorhabditis spiculigera (assembly GCA_958295435.1). NCBI lineage: Eukaryota > Metazoa > Nematoda > Chromadorea > Rhabditida > Rhabditidae > Mesorhabditis > Mesorhabditis spiculigera. The sequence goes on from CATQJA010000209.1 coordinate 123,656, forward strand.
AAATTATACATTATTCGAGGGAACGTTCAAGCGTCGTTTAGTAGATGCGGCTCCACTGGAAGTAGTCGGGGTGCAGCTGGCCGGGTTGTGGATGGTTCTCCTCGTAAGCCTGGAAAAAACGTTCATTAAATAAGAGTATTAAAAGTTTGTGGCAACGTGAAAAATTTTAATAAACTGTTCATAATCGATCAATTTTGGCCCGATTTTCCGTATTTGAGTCGATCCGATAGTAGGCAAGCCATTCTCTAATAAGCTCCCCGCAAGCGTAAGTGAAAAATAGATGTTTAGGGCGTTTTAGACAGCTTTAAGCTGTGTAAAAACCAAAACGCGCTTGCCAAAATCGATCAAAAATACACTCGCTCAGCGCCGGAAATCCCCTGTGAGCTTCATGCAAAAAAAACACTGAATGCCCTGGGTTTATACTAGAGGAAATACGTTAATTATGCGGCAAAGTACCTTATCAAGCTTTCCCTCCCGGTACAGCTTCTCGCGCTGCGCACGGATGGCCTCGGCCCGCTTCACCTGCTTCTCGTTCGTCATGCACTCGCGGTAGTCCCTGAACGGAAAAATTAACCTTGATCAACAATCCAAAAATTGGTGCTTCCCCCACCATCAATTTGTAGGGAGAAATTAATTAAAACTACTATTAACCACTAAAGAAACTTGAATAACGCCGAAAAACAAAAAAAAACCGTGGCCATTTCGTAAAAAAAGCCATGAAACCGAACAACAGCATAAACCACGCATTTTCAAAGTGCTCTAAAACGTTTGTATTAGGAAGTCGCGACAATCATTGGCAAAAAGACACCCATTTTTGATGACTTGATGCGTACAGGCTAAACCACACAAAACTTCCTTGATCTACCGCAAACACAAGGCCGCAAATTGCTAAAAGCGGAAGCACCAGCAAACCCTCACCTATTCTCGAGATCGCAGTACTTGCGGCCGAGCTTGGCCCCGTACGCCTCCATGCACCGCCAGAATTGCCCTTCGAAGAAGCCGCAGTTGCGGCCCTGTTGAGACAACGGCATCGACAGCACATCCGAGATGGGCGTCTGCACGATTGGGGTGAGCGTGCTGTAGCCCTCGGGCACTCGGTTGCCGGACGCCATCTGCAAATGCGGGATGACAATGAAGGAGTAACAAAAAAAGGAAAAGAAAAATCAATAGAAAGGTTTCGTGATTCTTTGGCATTATCGGTGGAACAATCATTTTCTAAAGATTATATGCATCCAAGTTTTCTAATATAAACTAGGTAAGCACTACCAAACTGTTTTGACTATTCTACCAGTATAAACTTTACACATTTTTATTAAAAAATACAACAAATATCGATTTCACCCAAAATTTCGACTAAAATAGTTGTCAAACGTTTTCTGGATTGTTTTTCACTTCAAATACACTCCAATTTTACAGAAACACTATGAAAAGTTCAGAATTAGGTTCCTAGGAACTTTTGCCCATATAGGACAAACCCGATCCCCCCGATAATGCGAAAGAACCAGTTTTCTAGCCCAGGAAACAGCAGAAGTCAGAAGTCAGAACCTCAGAAAACAACGCAACTCGGGAAAAAATTGATAACGCGTTTAGGAGATAGATTTCTACGTAGTTGGCACAACACGCGCTTTTTTACCCAACTTATTGCAAAAAAAATCTTAGGTTTTCAAAACCGTGAAGCGCCATTGGCTCTATTAGCTTACAACCTAACGGCATGATCCTAAAATAAAAGCTACAAATGAAAAGCTATCCGCCCGTTTCCCTTGCTCGGCCCAAAATTAGAGCATGACCGCGTTGTTACCCGGGAAACGACAAAAGAATCTAGCTCTTTCCTTTTCTTGTTACGTCTACATTAATACGCTTCTCGCCCAAAAACCCGGACAGAAACCAGAAAATTCAGATTCGCCATGACTGGATTCAGAAATGTGTTTACGGCGGAACTTCAGCCGGCAGAATACGGCACAAACTCCGTGTAGCGCGACTTTTTGCTGATACCGCAAAGAGGGGGACAAGCGGGTGGAAAAGAGCAACTGGAGACTTCGCAGACTTCACGGATTGTTTTGCTGGATTTTTTTATCGCGAGCGGTGCAATGAACGCTGGGCGGGGAATAAATACGTGCGGGAACGGCGGGGGCGAGCTGGTTGTAGGCGCACTTTTTCTTTGCTAGCTAGGATGGACATCGAATTCAACCAGGGCTTCATCGACTACCAGTATGTGAAGACGCTTGAGTCGCATGAAGGTGAGGAGTGGGAATAAGAACTTGTTCTTGCTCGTAAAATTGATAAAAGTCACAGAAAAACTGCAAGAGAGTGATTCTAGCAATGGATAAAGACACAAGAAATATATGTAGGAAATAAATTATCAATAGTCGCTTCTCAGACAAAATCTGGCTGCAAAAGCTCAATAGATTCTTATCCTGCCCCCATACAAAAGAAGATCTCGCCGAAAAACTCAATAAAAACTATGTTTCGAGCCCAAACAACGTTAAAATGCTAGAAGATCGTGCAATTTCAATGGACCAAAGGGCGGCAAAATCCCAATTTCTGCCTGCCTAATCCAACAAAGATACAAACTATCCAAAATTATCTAACAAAACTTCTAATACAATCTTAAAAACTTTATAAAACTGTACTTTACTTTTTTGCTAATTTTTTGACGGGTACGAGCGCGCTCTATTCTTTTGTGGGCAGTGCGTGCTTAGGCTACGTCGCTTGTAGCAGGGTGGAATACAGCCTTAAGCAAAAAATTAAAGTTTAACGTTGTTTTATTAAATTTTATTCAGATTACTGAGCTCCTTAAAATTACAGATCCCTTCGGCAAGGGCTGGCCGCGGACATTTCTGCTGCGATGCATTCTCTACGGCTTCTCTAGTGGCGCCAGTGCTATGATGGCCCAGGTGGGGTTCATATATACGCTATTGCACGTAATAAAAATCACCATTTTTTTCATATAGGTTTATTAATCGCTGATACAGAGTTAACCTTATATTCGTAAAGAATACGGCGGTTTTTCAGTCCTTCTCCTCGCTGAACGCGCCGCTGATGGTGCTGTTCAACAAGACGAGCACCGACATGTTTGGGCTTCACGATGGGTAAGTCGAGGTTCCTCTTCCCAAACAATCTCTGCTAGCCTGCCCTCCTCTCGGGGTCCGTCCATTTCCTCCTCCAATCTCTGCTAGCCTGCCCTCCTCTCGGGGTCCGTCCATTTCCTCAAACAATCTCTGCTAGCCTGCCCTCCTCTCGGGGTCCGTCCATTTCCTCCTCCAATCTCTGCTAGCCTGCCCTCCTCTCGGGGTCCGTCCATTTCCTCAAACAATCTCTGCTAGTCTGCCTTTCAGTAACCTCCCTTTTAGTGGTGCTCTTCTCCTCTCTGGTGCTACCTGGATCGCCATGTCCAGCATGGTGTTCTCCATCGCGGCCCTCATCCCGCTGATGGACTATTTCGGGCGGAAATTCATTTGTGTTTATATTAAGTGAGTACCCCGTCTTATATAAAACCCGTTTTCGTTAGATTCCTCTTCACGTCAGTGGGCGTGGCTTTAATGATAGCTGCCTGGGCGCTGCAGAATGCCCTTTTCTACCTGTTCGGCTTGACGTTTGTCGTCGTCTCGGCGGCCATCCTCGGCCTGGCCGACCCGATTTTTATTAGTGAAATCGCGCCGAAAGAACATAAAGGTGCTGCCAGATAGAATTCATTTAGATTTTCGATCCGATTTTTGGTGTCCTGAAACGATGAAACATGTTTTTTGCGGCATTAACAATCGATAATTTTTGTTATCTCGTTACGATATGAAATTCCAGGCTTCTTCACAGCATCGGTACTTTCCTTTGCCGGAGTTTTCGCTGGCTTTTGCCTGATATTGGCTCGGGAAGATATTTGGGGAACGCCGGAGAATTGGGGCCGTATTGCAGTGCTCGCCGAGGTAAGGCAGGCTAGCAGAGATTGGAGGAGGAAATGGACGGACCCCGAGAGGAGGGGCAGGCTAGCAGAGATTGGAGGAGGAAATGGACGGACCCCGAGAGGAGGGCAGGCTAGCAGAGATTGGAGGAGGAAATGGACGGACCCCGAGAGGAGGGCAGGCTAGCAGAGATTCTTTAGGAAACCTTTGGTTTTTAGGTTAAAAAGCGTTGTTTCAGTTACTAAACATATTCGTTCTGCTGGCCGGCCTATTCTTGCCGGATAGTCCTGGGAAATGTAAAGGTATCTTTTCATTAAATGTAGATAATGATACATTTTCAACTTCAGAAAGCACGATCTCAGTTTTCTACGCTCAGCATTTCCGCAAATTTGCGGGCATTTTCAAGGCGGGTAATGGGACGAGAAAGGTACGTGTTGGAATATTCTTAACCCCGTAAAATAGTGCCCAATTTATTCTTTTAATGACTAATCGGTGTTAGTGAGTAAAAAACTACCTAAATTTGTTCACGTTGGTCAGTCAAAAATTAGTAGCTATAAAAAACGGGTTTCAAAAAATACTCTCGGCTGCGCGGCGCGAAACCCAGAGAATGAGCATTTGCGATGACGGTGAAAATTAGCGGGATCAACGTCAAATCAAAATATCAATTTAGAACTCAACTTAAAAAAATGATTTTAGAAAATCTTCCTATTAATGGCAATGCAAATATTTCTATTAGCCAATATCAACACTATCGAGATAAGCTTTCCGATTCCGGTGTATCGCGATGAGGGGATGGTCGTTAATGAGGTAAGCGACCTCCCAAAGAATCTCTGCTAGCCCGCCTCCTTTTAAAGGGGCTCGGAAGAAAATTCGCGCGGGCTAAAACTGGGCGAAAAACGAAAAGGTTACTGCCGAGAAGCACCAAAAAAAGTGGTTTCATTGCGAAAAAAACGTAAAATATTTGAGTAAAACTGAATGTTCTCCGGGCGAAAACGACTCTTTGAGTTGGCGGCGATTACATGTCGTAATGCATTGTAAGGCACCCAATCTCTCGATTTCCGTGATTCTCTGAGCAATTTTCAAAGTTAAAACGTCTAGAATAATCAAAATTCGATGAGGATTACAGAAATAGCTTCAGAATTTTTAAATTCAAAGGGGTTTGGCCTCCAAACAGGGGCAAAATATCATGCGACGCGGTCGCGTTACGGTCGTATCTGGCCATTTGCCAGGAATCAACGCTGGGGGGGGGGGGAGTCGACCAGATTTTGGTGGCCCTTTAATGATTCAATTCAGGTGCTTGCGATGATCCTCCTCAACTTCATAATAACAATCCCAATCTCCTGGTTCGGTCCTCTAGCCGTCGATCGGCTGGGGAAGAAGCGAATCGTGATGCTGTTGCTTGGATTCCTAATTTTCAAAACTACCCTTCATTTTATTAATGGACAACTGCAGTTCTGGGGACTGAGTAGGTCTTATGGGGTTTTTTTTCTTGTATCACGAAATGAAACCAAAATTACATTCATAGGCACTGACTTAACGGCAAGATTTTTCGTATAAATTTCGTATAAATGAGCGGCAAATTACACCGATAAGCACTGATTTTGCGGCAATTTTTTTACGAAACACACTCTCTTTAAAAATCTCATAAGCCTGCAACAACTGTAGTCTTCATACAGAGATCCTATAAAAATTACACCTCGACGATATATAAATGTTATTTTGATAATTTCAGGTTACTTAAATGCATTTCTACAACGTGTCATCGAGGGTTCCGGGTTGCCGGCGATCACTTTTGTATTGGCTACCGATATTCTACCGCCGAATTTTGTGGTAACGGCAGGACAGGTAAGCTAGCAGAGACTGTTTGAGGAAACGGACGGACCCCAGAGGAGGGCAGGCTAGCAGAGATTGGAGGAGGAAATGGACGGACCCCGAGAGGAGGGCAGGCTAGCAGAGATTGGAGGAGGAAATGGACGGACCCCGAGAGGAGGGCAGGCTAACAGAGATTCTTTGAAGAATCTAATCCTGCTGATTTCAGTTGGCAATGATGTCCTCATGCTCTCTACTCGGGCTCCTCGCCTCAATTTCTCCATTCACTTTCGGCCACTTTCTGCCCGAATACCTCATTTGCATTACCTTATTCTCAACGGGAATGGCTGTATTGGTGCTATGGTTATGGCGGAGAGTGGAGAACGAGGAGGAACAGGTGGAATCTTTTGCCCCCGAAAAAGAGTTGATTGTGACGAAAAACCTTTTGTACGGGAGGTTGTCGCCTAAAACATATTTTTTTTGAATACTTCATTGTTTTAAGAAAACTACGTTAATGTTTTGATTTTTCTATCCTATTGTATACTGTTAGCATTATTCTATGAAACTGAAATTTTAAGATTTTAAGGCAATAACAATAACCACGGGTTTTTAGGTTGAAACAGATTTTTCCAAAATTCAAAAAATCGATTTGAAGAAAACTTACAGTATTTTTGTAGTATCCTAATTTTCAAGAATCTATTCAAGGTATCGAAGCCTTAAATAAAGCTGTGTTAATTTGCAACCTTTTTTAGCCAGCCGACCAGGAGCCGCTGCTCCGAAAATGCTCACCACCGCCCGAATATTCCGCATTAACATAGCGTTGTAATAATTATCTTAATTTGCGTGTAATAATAATACTAAATATAATAAATTACATCATCGAGATCATTAAAAAGGAATTTATTTGGTGTTAGATAAAATCAAATGAAATGCAATGAAAAATGGCTATTAGAACGGGTTCTGCAGTTCGGTCATCTGGCCATATCTGAAACTTTAAGGTTGCCTAAAAAATCGAGGTAGTAGAATTTTATATAGAATTCCTTCAAAATTCAATCTCTAAATTAATAATCCGCACAAAATAAATTGCTCGAGAAAACGTGGGACCTGTGACTGTGTAGCCCTGTTTTCGAATGGTGTCGCTTCATCCTGAAACATTTGTTAAAGAACGGTTTCCAGAATTTTTCAAAAACTCTTTGCTAGCCTGCCCCAAGCTTAAAATTGAAATTATGACTAGAAAATGGTCGCTGCTATCCTGCTAGTGCTGTGAAGAGCTAACACGCTTCTTCACGCGGTTTCCTTTTCACGACGACTCGCTCCCCACCTGGCCCACTACCCCGGCATAGCTGCGGGGCAAATTTCCTTTGTCGCTTCTAAGGAAGAATACAAGTTTGAGGTTAGCAACTGACCCGAGCTTTCCTTTGCGGGAAACTCGTAAATTTTGGAACGCGGCTCTTTGGGGCTGCAGTATGAAATTTTGTTATGCTAGTTTTAATTGTTTGGATAAATGAATTTTAATGAATTTAGCTAGGCGTTGGCAAAGCTACAGTCCATCCTGACTCGCAAAGAATCTCTGCTAGCCTGCCCCTCCACATACTTATGATGTCCATGGTGTTGATGGTGAGAGTGATCATGATCCCCATACCAGATTCGCTCACAGAAGGGGAGATTTCTAAGAATTAATGAAATCATATTGTATTCACGGTTTAATGATACCTATTAACATTTTCCTGCTCGTCGGCCGGCAACCGGAGGATGTATTGGCGGACCTGAATTTTGAAATTTTTTTTGGTGCACTGAAATGAAACTAAAAGAGTTTGTTACCAGCTAAGTTTTATGCTGTTTTTTATCTAGAATTAATTGTATTTAAAATGCTTTTATAACTTATTCAATGATTTAAAAACGTACCGTCTTTTTGCAGCCAGCATGATCCGTCTCATGCATTTTGTGCAGGGCGTCGATTTCCGTTTGGCTGGCCGCCTTTTTCAGCCAGGCGTAGCAGTCGCTAAAGGGTTTGTGAAGGCAGGATTGTTATAGATTTCGCGATTCCGGGATGGCCATTTTTTTACACAACCGGTTTAATTCACAAAATCAAATTTACAAACAAAAAGATGTTTTGATGAACATGTTTCAACAAATTTTATACTCGAATTCGTAAAGTCGGGGAGAATGTAAGGCAAATCTGCTTTTGAGCGAATTTTTAATTTTTGGAGGCTAAGCTGGTTTTCTGCTTTTCGTTTTTTTTCCGGACGTCTTCTAAAGGGGTTTTTGAAGGCAAGCTTTGCTATAGAGTTCGAGATTCCGTGACAATACGACAGAAAAAAAACTAAAGCGGTAAAGGGGCCGGTGCCGAAAAACCATGTTTCGCTTAGTTTGATACTAGAATTCAAAAAATATCGGAGAATTTAGCCATCGGGTTTCCGAACTTGATCTAATTTTTAATTTTTTATCTATTTTTCTTCTTTTTGATCTACTAATGATCTATTTGACCTATTTTTGACAATTTCTGGGCTTGATCTAATTGTTAATTTTTAAAGCCTGACTCGGTGTTCTGCTGCTTCGTCTTTTTGTTCGGAACAACTTTTAAAGGGGTTGTGAAGGCAAGTATTGCTTTAGCTTTCTAGATTCCAAGACGATACTATTGAAACGCCCAAAAATCATGATACGCCCCTCCATACTTTAAAACGAGTTTCATCAAATTTTATGCTCAAATCAAACACTAATTTCTATAACTCTACCTTCCAATTTAATATATTAAAAAAGTTTAAAAAACTAACTCGGTGATCTGCTGCTTCGTCTTTTCTTTCTTTGAACTGTCCAGGCTCTGCAAATATCCCATCACCTTCTCCTTAATTTCCGCGTTCGACTTGCCGGCCGCCTTCATCGCTAAAATGGGCAGGCTAGCAGAGATTGGAGGAGGAAATGGACGGACCCCGAGAGGAGGGCAGGCTAGCAGAGATTGGAGGAGGAAATGGACGGACCCCGAGAGGAGGGGCAGGCTAGCAGAGATTGGAGGAGGAAATGGACGGACCCCGAGAGGAGGGCAGGCTAGCAGAGATTGGAGGAGGAAATGGACGGACCCCGAGAGGAGGGCAGGCTAGCAGAGATTGTTTGAGGAAATGAACGGACCCCGAGAGGAGGGCAGGCTAGCAGAGATTGTTTGAGGAAATGGACGGACCCCGAGAGGAGGGCAGGCTAGCAGAGATTGGAGGGAGGAAATGGACGGACCCCGAGAGGAGGGCAGGCTAGCAGAGATTGTTTGAGGAAATGGACGGACCCCGAGAGGAGGGCAGGCTAGCAGAGATTGGAGGAGGAAATGGACGGACCCCGAGAGGAGGGCAGGATTGTTTGAGGCAAACTCACCCCGGATCTCATCCTTCTGCCCCTCTTCTAGCCAAGATAAATGCTTCTCAATCAGCGCATCAATGTCCTTACGCTTTCGGGAAGACTGTTTTTCGTAGATGTCGCTGCAGATCTGAGCCCATAATTCTTTTAGCGAAAAACACGGTCCCTACTTTTTTGTATTTTGTAGCCTCGGTTTTCTTGTCCCCTTCTTGGCGATCGATAACACCCTCGATGATGGATTTGATCTGAAAAATTTCAGAATTCGAAATTCTAAATTTCCTCAAGGCATCTCTGCTAGTCTGCCCCTTTAAAAGCCATACCTCTTCAACATTTCCGGCCTCCTTCAGCTCCTTGATCTTCTTCACCTCATCTTCCGTCGATAGCGTCATGAAGTAGTGCTTGCATTTGCCTAGCGTAATCGATTAGTGTGGGATGTCGATGTTTTTTAAGGAGTTGTCCCTTTTAAAGCATACATAATATTAATATAAAGAAAGAAACACGTTTTTTTCGTGACGAAACTCGAATTTTTTTGAGGTAGGAATGATTTCTGGCAGAATTTAATGTTTCCGGTAAAGTACCCTTCAAAGGAAGTGATCTTCGATTTAGTGGCGCGAACCCTGGGATTGGTGGACTGGATGTAATTGAGAGTATATAGTTATCGATTTTTTTGCCACGGACCGCTTACGCATTTGCCACGCCGCTACACGCAACGCAACCCGCAAGGAAGTACGGTGCGCAATACGCAACGCAACGTGTAGCACGCACCACACAAACCAACCCCACGCGCTGCCCAACAAGCAACGCAACGCAGTACGCAACGCGATCCGGATTTGCGTTCATATTTTCGAAACTCATATTTTCGAAACTCTTATTTTCGAAAACTCATATTTAAAGATTTGCATAAGCTTAGGTAACCTAAGAAAACCTAAGAAAATATGAGTATCGAAAACATGAGTGTGCCTTCGAAAATCTTTGCCTACCCACGGTACGCACTGCTCGTTCCTAGCGTAATCGATTACGGTACTATTCATTGAACAACAGGCGCGGTACGCAGCGCGGCCCAACCCACTAATACGCTTTGAAAATCCATTAAATATGAAAAATAATCCTGAAAAATTAAATGCGCTATGGAATGGAGGTGTTAAATGGAAAACTACCATACCCTTTGCATGTTCCTTCACCTCGTTCTGCTTCTCCTGGGGCAGCTGCTCGAAATATTCCATCACCCGCTTTTTTAGGTCCTCCGACGACTTTCCGGCTGCCTAAATGCCAATTGAATAAATTGCGAAAAATAGATTTTTGATGTATTTTGAAATATTAGAATGTTGGAATGTTCATTTAAAAGCTTGTTTCGTAATTTATACAATCCCTGATTTCATTTCATCGATAATAAATTTTTTACATCGTTTAAACTATTTTTAAACTTTCTGATGTCTCGGCCTTTAAACTTAATCCTCTTAATTGAATTTGATTTATGCTAATTAATTTGAATTATTTCTGATCGTTAAATACCTTTTCTTTCTTCAGCTCGGCCAGCTGCTCGGCGTTCAGCCAGAAGGCGAAATCCTAAGGAAAACAATTAAATTACAGTTAAACTCAGCGATACCTCAAGCAAATCCCTGCGTTTCCGATCCGTCTTCTTGAACCAAAGTGCTTTGCATTCGGTCTAAAAATCAGGTTTGTTTATTTTTCTCTTTTACTATGATGGGCATCTTATTTTTTACTTATTTGTGTAATACAAAAGTTTGAAAAAGTTGCGAATTATTGTCGCTCACCGCCCACGCGTCGACCAATTTCCGCGTGTTCTCGTCGAGACGCCCTTTATAGTCGGTTACCCTAAAAATTACACATTATTAAAATCATTGATTTTTTAATTGTGGTAAACTATTATAAAAATGTTAGAAGAGAGCTAAACTACAAACTACAAGCTCCAAAAATCCATGAAAAAAAAAACAAAACCTAGTCAAAATCTCCTTGTCATTCCCCTCCTCATGCAAAACTTTCAATTCCGCGATTTCTTCGGTTGTCGCCACCTAAAGAAAGTAATTTTTTTTTATAAATTGTGGCAACATTTCTCAATAATTTTAGCGCTTTTAAAGACACTGGAAAGCGCCAAAATCGACCCCTTGTTTCGGCTAGGTCTAGACAGCTACGCGACGCTTAAAATTACGTACAAGCCTTAATTTTGGCTATTGAATTAGGAATTGATAATTTCAGTGCGAGCTAGAGAAAGACGGCTGCTTTTTGCGTAAATTGTAGTGTAGCGTACTTGTCTAGACCCAGTCGAGGGAAGGGGTTGATTCTCGCGTTTGCCTTTCCAGGGCCTTTAAAAGGTATAAGCTCATTACATGACGCTTTTTAACGATTTTGAGATAATTTCTCGATTATCCGATTAGCTTCTCGGGTTTACGGTCGCTTTAAAGGCCCTGGAAAGGCATAATTTACCGATTTTTCCGCACCGCGACACGCAACGCGCGCGCAGCGTCACCTCTTTGAAAGGGCTGTAATCAATTACGCAGTTAAAAGACGTACAGGGTGCGTCAAAAAAAAAGAACGAAGTTTGCACTTAAATATCCCCTGAACGGAAACGAATCGGACCATGGTTACCTTGCCAGAATGCTTAAATATGCTGGGCATGAAGAAATAACACAAGTTGTTTTTTAGGATTTTTGACGACCAGTGGGTCGTTAAAAAGTTTTGAACATTTTTGAAAAAGTAAAAAACTTTGAAGCGATAAAGTATGGAACTTTTGAAGAGTTAGCGGGACTTCAAGGGTATCAAAATGAAGCTCTTGGAATGCGCTATCAAACCAGTGGTAAAGGAGTTTGATCGGTATAACTAGCCAGCAATATGAGTCTTCGGAAAATCCCGACTTTTCGGGCATGGGCGGTTCCGAGTTGACCATAAAAACCTGTCGCCCTCATAACTTTTTGTGTTGATTGAATTTAATGCTGTTTGCCAAAGCTAATCATGCTACGATTTTAACTATACTAAAGTAAAACTTGCAGTTTCGACCGACTTGGCAGGGTGCCAAAAAAAGTTTTGCCCATGCCCGAAAAGTACGGATTTTCCGAATGCTCCTATTGACGGCTAGTTAAATCGCTCAAACTCCTTTACCACTGGTTTGATAGCGCATTCCAAGAGCTTCATTTTGATACCCTTGAAGTCCCGCTAACTCTTCAAAAGTTCCATACTTTATCGCTTCAAAGTTTTTTACTTTTTCAAAAATGTTCAAAACTTTTTAACGACCCACTGGTCGTCAAAAATCTTAAAAAACAACTTGTGTTATTTCTTCATGCCCAGCATATTTAAGCATTCTGGCAAGGTAACCATGGTCCGATTCGTTTCCGTTCAGGAGATATTTAAGTGCAAACTTCGTCCTTTTTTTTGACGCACCCTGTAGGTGCGCACTGCGTGTCGTGGGCGTTAATAAATCCAAAGAATCCATGCCCATGCCTTGCCGGGCCCTTTAACCACCTTTTTAATCCACTCGACACAATCATTTTTGTAGTGTTCATCGAGCTGTTCCCGCTTCTCGGCCGGGAGTTCGCGATACCAAGCCATTATCGTGTCCCTTTGCACCTCGACCGAGGTCCCGTTTTCCTTCAGCTAAAATTGAATTAAATCCTAATTTATCCATTCGCGCTATTTATTTTACATGCTTGTACATCATTATACGGCTGCCAAATCAAAAAATAGTGATAGTCCCAATCCCATTAGATTTAATAAATTTCATGGTTTCAAATTTCACTTTTGGTCGAAAAAATATGTGTTGCATGTTGAATTCAATATAATTTAGTAGTTTCTGGGTTAATCAAGAAATGAAAAGTGCTCAACCCGACAGGAAATAATGAAACGCGCTACTTGGCATGTAATGCGACAGGTGAGCTGCGCACGCGACACGCGATGCCACACGATAGGAAACGCGGAACGCGACACGAAAGTTGACGCGTTCGCGTTACGGGTTGCGCAGCGCGACAGGAAATTTAACGCGCTACGCAACCCGTAACGCGAAATGAAATAATACAACACGAAAGGCGCCAGGAAATTTAACTGACCAGCTACTCGACGTGAAATTAAGCTCGACGCAACACGCAACGCGACCCGAAATCTAACGCAACGCGCGCCAGCAAATGAAACGCGCTACGCGACACGCAGCGCAACACGAAATAAAACGAGCAGCCCGCCACGTAACGCCACACGAATTTGACGCGCGGTACGACACGCAAGGCTGAGCGCAGCGCAACGCTTAATGGATAAATCGCCACTGGTACGCTCACCCTGAGAAAGCAAGTTTGAGATGTTTTAAAAACGGTGTTTCAAGGAAATTTGGGATCACCAAGTCCCGGAAAAATCTAATCCGCCTTTGTCAAGACACAAAACCGTTTTAAACTTCTTTATAAAAACATTCTTGACAAAATACGTAAATCCGTCTACAAAAACGGTGAAAAAAGCTGCAAAACCGACCACTTTTAATGCGACCGCCATGCCAACTTTGGAAAACTGAATTTGGACACGTTTTAAAAACAGTGTTTCAAGGAAATTTGGGATTATAAAGTGCTGGAAAAGTCTAATTCTGCTTCGGTGGGCAAGTGCCAAGTATAAGCCCTTTTGGGAGGGGCCTTATATTTCTGGCAAATTGCGAATTGTAGTGTTTTCACACAGAAGTCGCGCAAAGACACAGTCTTCTACGCTGCGCAGCGAGAGAGAGAGAGAGAGAGACCCGGCTGTTTCGATTCGAGAGCCGAAGATATTTGGCATTTCCGCATTCCTTTAAACTTCTTTAAAAAATTCAATACTTAAATCCTTCAAAAAAACGGTGAAAAAAGCTACAAAAACCTAACGCCTTTCATATGACTGCCAGGCCAACCATAGAAAACCCAATTTGGAAACGTTTTCAGAACGGTGTTTCAGGGAAATTTGGGATTACCAAGTGCCGGAAAAGTCTAGTCCGCTGCTGTACTTTATTTCACTCCTATAAATTCTTAATCAAGAAAAAGATTATTCAAATCTGTCGCAAAACTGTCGAAAAAGCTACAAAAATTTAACGCTTTTCAGGCCCACTTTAGGAACATACTTTGAAAACGTACAAAAACAGTGTTTCGACAAAATTTGAGGTTAAACGGGACCAGAAATGACTAATTATTGTAGACCTAGCAGGTTATAGAAAAAGCATCAACCTATCTCAAGACTAAAAAACATTAATCATTCGCTCTGTCACAAAGCTGTAAAAAATGCTACGAAAACCTAACGCTTTTCATATACTGCCAGGCCGACTTTACAACATATTTTGGAACCGTTTAAAAATAGTGTTTCGCAGAAATTTTGGGTTAACAGGAATCAGATAAGTTTAATAGCAGAAATTCAGGTGCCGCTGACGCCGATTCGCATTTTTTACACAAATAAATAATTCAATCTGAAGCAAAACTATGTAAAAGTAAAACTATACAAAAACCAACCGCTTTTAATATCGCCGCCTGCTCGTCGTTCATCCAGCGACCGGCGTCGCGCGCGTGTCGCCCGCGATTCGGACTGCTGCGGAGCCCCGGGGCGTCGCTGTTTATGCTGAAAATTTGCGGGGGGTAGGCTAGCATAGATTCTTGGGGAAAAATGGCTTTTAAAGGGGTGGACAAGGCCGCGCTATGGACTTTCCATTGAAATGATCGTCTTACCGGTCCCTTTAAATCAAAAATCTTGCAAAAATATTGCTCAGATATCCTTTTCCTCACTAACAGTTGGTAAGGTAATGATAATCTATAGTCATCCTTGCAACTCGCCTGTTCCGACCGGGGGTCGAACCCGGGTAGTTCGGTTCGGGGGGCAGGCACTTTGGCAGTACACCATAGGTGATGTGGGGAGGAAGCGGGGAAGGACTTTGACCCCCAGGCCCCCAAACATTGGCCTGCCCTCCACTCGGGCGGGGTCCGTACATTTCCTCAAACAATCTCTGCTAGCCTGCCCTCCTCTCGGGGTACATCCATTTCCTCAAACAATCTCTGCTAGCCTGCCCTCCTCTCGGGGTCCGTCCATTTCCTCCTCCAATCTCTGCTAGCCTGCCCTCCTCTCGGGGTCCGTCCATTTCCTCCTCCAATCTCTGCTAGCCTGCCCTCCTCTCGGGGTCCGTCCATTTCCTCAAACAATCTCTGCTGGCCTGCCCTCCTCTCGGGGTCCGTCCATTTCCTCAAACAATCTCTGCTAGTCTGCCCTACTATTTCGTTGAAAATCCATCGAATAAAACCCTTCTTTGCAATTGAATTGTAAAACAATCGGGCATTAAAAATACCTTACATTCCCCAATGGCATCTGCTAGCCTGCCCCAAGCTTAAAATTGAAATTATCACTAGAAAATGGTCGCTGATATCTTGCTATTGGACCTCTGAAGAGCTAACACGCTTCACACGCGGTTTGCGTTCCACGACGACTCGCTCCCCACCTGGCCCACTACCCCTAACTTCTGTAGTCAGTTCTACGGAACAACCCAAATTTGAGGTTAGCAACTGACCCGAGCTTTCCTTTGTGGAAACTCTTAAATTTTGGAACGCGGCTTTTTGGGCTGCACTATGCAACTTTGTGGCTTTGCTAAATTGCTAGCCTTTTAACAAATTAAATTTTGTAAATTTCATTAGACGCTAGCAAAGCTACCGTACATTCTGAATGGCAGAGCGACACCGAGCAGCAGCACGCCGATGATTATCGTCGCGATCCACATCGCGTGCATCTGAATAAATGTCATAGAATTAACGTTAAAGCCTTATTTAAAAATTAAGCGTAAACTTAAGTTCTAAATTCGCTATAATTAGGTTGAAAATCCGAACAACAAATCCGGCACCCACCCGATTGCAGCAAGGACGGCCAGCACTGTGTTATCACCATATTTGGGGTGGGCTACTTTTTCATCGCAGTCTCTCTTTCTCTCTCTCTCTCTCTCTCTCTCTCTCTCTCTTTCTCTCTCTCTCTCTCGCCGCAACGGCTTCAGGGCGTCGAAACCCAGACGGGCTGGCTGCCCGATAAGCCGAAGAGTGGTCAGCGAGCCAAGGTCTATAGGCCAGGTGATGTCCCGGCTTCCGAAAGGATCTGTGCAAGCTTGCACCACACTGGAGGAGGGCAGGCTAGCAAAGGTTCTTTGGGATGTAGCTTTTCACGTTTTCAACAGAAAAATCAATATTTATGCAATTCATTACACTTTGTACAGCCATAAAAAATTATACATTTTTTTAGAATATTTACAATGGGAGCGGGAACTTAAATCTGGGGATAATTGAGGGCGAGACGGTCCCGCCGAGATCCCGTCGGCAGTAGTAGGCGCGGTCCTGAAATGGCGGTTATTGGAAATTCTCAAACGATCTCTGCTGGCCTGCCCAGTCTAAGGGTCCGAATTTCCTCAAACAATCTATGATGGTTTTTGCTTTCCGACTACTTTTCATTTATACAAATTACGAAATACTCACCACTGAATCGAGGGCGCAAATGTCAAACTTTTTGCAGTCGGCGTCACCGTGGGCAGGGTTGCATTTCTGGAATGAGATTTTTTATTTAGAGAGGCAGAGCGAGAGACACAGAATGAGAGAGAGAGATAGAAAGAGAGCGAAACAGAGAGAGAGAGTGAGAGAGAGAGAGAGAGAGAAACTCACCACTTTCAGCGTGCAAAACGCCTTATCCATGCACTGACAAATGGCCCGCGAATTCCCGCATCGGGCCCCAATAATCCGTTCACAGTCCGCGTCCGTCGTACAGTAATCCGCCTGGAATTGTTTTATACAGTTCTTTAAATAGTTTTTCATTGCTAGAAAGTTTTTAAAAAATCCGAAAGTTTTCAAAATTCGAAAATTTCGACTTTTTTTTGTCATTTTTTTGGACGAAAAAGTCAGAAATTTTCGAGATTCCTCCCCCCCCGCTAACAGATAAAAACCCAAAAATCCACGAACCACAGCAAGGGCAATCAGGGCGGCAGAAAAGAAAAGCGAGCACTTCATTCTGAAAATTAAATCTTTAAAACGAGGAGAAAATCGTATACAAGAGAAAATTAAAATTTAACGATAGTAAAAGGCCAAAAAACCGTAAATTGCGTTAAAATAACTTTGATAATTAAAAACCTTTTTTGTCTTTAGTTGACAAAGTTAAAATGTATACTATTAAATTAGATTTAGTTATAAAAATATTCAATTCAAAGCATTAAATTTAGAAAATTACTTAAAAACGATTGGCTCGGAAAATGACCTGCTCCCTGACGCTTCGTTGCCAGTTTATATAACCCGCAGTTTTCACCAGTCAAAAGCCTATCTATGTCGCACCGTCTGTTTATTTATTCGTGCCCAAAAAAGGTCAAAATCTCGCGTTTCTCGGCGTATCTTCAGCTGCCCCATGTCTCTCGCCGCAACCCCTAAAATATGCTCTTCCGGCACCCCAAATTTGTTATGCCAAAAACGCGCGTGTGAATTGTTTTCTTTCTGACGTTTTTTAATGGCTCAGCTGGACAAGGTTGCTGACCAAAAATGACGCCATTTCCTCCTCCAATCTCTGCTAGCCTGCCCTCCTCTCGGGGTCAAAAATGGCCGATTTTTTACCAAAATTTCGATTTTTAATGTTGTTAGATAGTTTCTCTAGCTTAAATATAGTTATATGCTACCAAAAATGCTATTAAAATACTAACTATTACTATTCACTTAATAGGCATTTCTAGACCTATGCAAAAACAGTGCGGCCAATCGATCGATTGAAAAGTATACTAACCGCTTTAATTTCAGCTCAAAATCTGTATGAAAACTAAAACAAAGTAATACGACAAAGTTATAGCAAAAAAAAGTAGAATTCGGGCAACCTATTAAACCCCAATTTAACGGACCCGAAACCTGTTCTTACCCGAACACAATCTGCCTACGAAATTTGCATACTAAATTACGAAAAACGGTAATAGGAAACAAAATAAATTTGCATGCGTTTCTCCGTAGATAATGGTTGCCGACCCGTCGCCGTTATTGCTACCTCGCCAACCCGGCCTAGACGGTCGCCCGCCCGGATGGCTCCTCCGACTCCGAAATCGAAGAAGCCCCAGCCCCGCAAGGTCGCCTCACGTGAAGCCGGTTCGATATTTGGTTTGGCGCTTCAAAAGGACAATTTAGCGCCCGCGGTTACGCCTCCAGCCAAGAAGGAAGAGAAGCCGCCGCAGCCTCCCAACGCTTCCACGCGCGAATTCGTCAAGCTGACCTTGGGCCTTGGTGGGTTTACGGGCTGCATTCCAGATATCCCCACCTACCGTATCTCGGCTCCCTGTTTATCTACAGGTGTTTAAAGTATACCAAAATACTCGCCAGAGCAACACGAACATTTTGGTATACTTTACACACATGTAGATGAACAGGGAGCCGAGATACAAAAATTGGGGCGGGGGGCGGCTGGGGGGGGGGGTTATCCGGTTAGTCTGGCTAGTTACCCCTAATTTATCGCTCTAGACTGGGTTTTAAACTGTTCTCCTTGTTAAATACTTGGATTCCACATATTTTTATTGGAAAATAACAAAAGTAACTATGGTCTTGTGGGAAAGAGCGACGCGAGGCGCCTCTAGACGCTTACGACGGGGAAAGGCGTGGCTGTCGGCTATAACAACTTTTCTTTATAAAGCTTTTTTCTTTTTCATTCTTTGTTTCTTTTTTTAAAAAAAGTATGTGCCATTAAAGTATTTAACGAGGGGAACATTTTGAGATACTTTGCGCGACTGTAAAATTCGATAAAAGGCAGGATTTTACCGTATTTTTTTATCTTACATGATTTTGTAATTCCTTTCTAAACTTTTTTTTTGGTTTCTTTGTGTGGTTGAAAACAGTATGTGGCATTCAAGTATTTAACGAGGGGAACATTTGGCGATACTTTGCGCGGCTAAAGAATTCGGAGAAAAACTCGCAGAGTAGAAATACCTCGAATTTCTTGCGTTTTTGCTGTTTAATAGATTTTCGGAGACGTTTCAATTCTCTAATTTTTTGGACACCACCTTTATCAACTCTTTTAGGCCTGGGCGGTCTCCGTGCAAAATGGGTCGAGCTGAAGCCGTACGCCGGCCCCAACAAAGCCATCACCGCCTTCACCGCGAACCCGGACAAGAATCGGTACCAGGACACGGTCTGCCTGGAGGAGACCCGCGTCAAGATCACCCCGGAAGAGGCCAATGAGGGCGACTACATCCACGCCAATTGGGTCAAGGTATCGTTTGAAAATTATCACTTTCGTTGAACGTTGAACAAATGGTCCGAATTTAGGTTGTTTTTGCGATAACTATTTAATTATTGCGTTATTTTGAGCTAATTTAAAACTTGGTGGATATTTGTTGAAGCTCTATTGAATGGTTTCAAAGAAATTGTGCAAAAATAGAGAAATATTGGTAGTTTGTACCTGATTCTTGATTTAGGGGTATCGGCTTTTCTCTATGGTTTTTCCTTGGCCTTATAAACAACTATAAGGTTTTTGTTTGCCGCTTTTATTAGGTTTTAACTATATCAGGCGCAGAAAAAGCTTAAAAAACCTTTGAAAAGTCGTTTGGTCATTTTGCATCGAAAAAAATAACTTTTTAGCCTCAATTGAATGTCTTTTAGGGAATTTTAGCAAGTTTTTTGTGCTGAAAAACGGTTACAACAGCTAAAAAGTTTCTTTCCTCCCTCGCGAATTCGATTTTTCAATTTAGATGGACAACCGGGAGACGTGGATCGCCACCCAGGCCCCCACCGACGCCACCATCGTCGACTTTTGGCGCATGTGCTGGGAGCACGAGGTGGTGAACATTGTCCAGCTGTGCCGCCTCGTTGAAAACGGAAAGAACAAGGTGAGATCCGCGCGCGAAACTTCGGAATGTTGCCGTTTTTCAGTGCGCTGCCTACTGGCCGGACGAGCCGGGCCTCTTCCAGAATCACGGCCGCTTCTTCGTCAACAACAAGAAAAAGGAGATGCAGGAGGGCTTTACGGCCATGACGATCGAGCTGTTGCCGGATGGGTGCTCGAACAGCCGCATTATTCGGTGAGGACTTTTGCAAATTACAATTTTTGCCCTAGAAATTCCGTACGAAATAAAATCATTTTGATCGCGTTTTACATAGTTTTTCGGGTTCTTTCGCACAGTAAAATAGAGCTATGTTTTAACTAGAAAACCTATCTAAAAGACTTCTTTTAGAAGAACAGACATTTTTTTGAAAAAGCTGTTTTGGTCGACAAATCGATAGTATTTGTGTTTTTTCATAAAAATTTGTACATTTTCCACGTTTAGGAATCGTAAATAACTAAATAAAACTTTTCACCGCCCCCGATAATGCAAAGAACCAATAAAAGCTATTTTTATGGTTTATTTACATGGTTTGTCGATGTAAAAAGCACATCAAAGGAATAAATTTCGAAAATTTTTGAGTTTTTGGTGAAAATTGTATGCCAAATCAGGGTGGAATTTGACTGGGAGAATTTGGGGGTTGCTGCCTGGAGGTGGTCGTCTTGCCTGGAGGTGGTCAAAAACGGGATGGAATTTTTTTTGCGGCCGCTTCGCGGCCTAAGCCTAAGCCTAAGCAGCCAAAAAACGCAGTTTTACCGCCACCGTTTTCCGGATACGGTCCGGATCGACTTCTAACTTACACCAATCGACGCGTCTTGCTCTTCCGCATCAGGTGATATGCATGAAAAGCCATGAAAACTTTGTTTGACAACCTCCTCCCCCCGATTTATGCAAATTTCAGCCAAAAAACACAGTTTTACCGCCACCGTTTTCCGGATACGGTCCGGATCGACTTCTAACTTACACCGATCGACGCGTCTTGCTCTTCCGCATCAGGTGATACCCATGAAAAGCCATGAAAACTTTGTTTGACAACCTCCAACCCCTAATTTATGCAAATTTCAGCCAAAAAACAGACATTTCAGGTCACAGATTTCCGGAACCCAGACGGATCCACTTCTGACCTACACCAATCGACGCGTCTTGCCCTTGCGCATCTAGTGATACCCTGGAAAAGCCAGGAAAACTTTGTTTGACAACCTCCACCCCCTTTTTTCTGGTGCGGGTTACGGTAGCACGACAGTTAACCCTGGTTCGGCCCCCGACGACGGCAGGAAATCACGCAAAAAGACCGGGTTGAGACAGGAGAGGCATAAGACCGTGTCATATAAAGAGGAAAAGCAGTAGAAATGTGTGGAAAAGGGGGAAAAACGTTTTTTTCCGCGATTTCTATTTTCTCCCAATTATTTCCCAATTAGTTTTTCTTTTTTCCCCCGCGAAGCGGGGTTAGGGGGGAGGTAAAAACCACTTCATCGGATAGAGAAATCTTCAGGCTATCCAGGGAGGTCCTACACATACCATAAACATCGCGGAATCGGGAGAAAAGTTGATTTGAATGGCTACGCAAAAACTGAAATCCCATAAATTCTCCCAATTAGAAAAATTTTGTTTCTATTTTCATTTTTTGCCTATAGGCCCGAACCGGACCAAATTTTTGGGAGACAAGCCCCTTTGGCCCACCTACCAGAGGAGGTGGTCAGCCGGGCAGTATCGGCTAAGCCGGCCGAGAAAACCGGAAAAGAGTGGGGAAAATTTCGGGTGAAATTCACCGGTTTTCTAATTGGGAGAAAACAAAAAAGGGGGGGTGGAGGTTGTCAAACAAAGTTTTCCTGGCTTTTCCAGGGTATCACTAGATGCGCAAGGGCAAGACGCGTCGATTCGTGTAGGTTAGAAGTGGATCCGTCTGGGTTCCGGAAATCTGTGACCGGAAATGTCTGTTTTTTGGCTGAAATTTGCATAAATTAGGGGTTGGAGGTTGTCAAACAAAGTTTTCATGGCTTTTCATGGGTATCACCTGATGCGGAAGAGCAAGACGCGTCGATTGGTGTAGGTTAGAAGCCGATCCGGACCGCATCCGGAAAACGGTGGCGGTAAAACTGTGTTTTTTGGCTGAAATTTGCATAAATCGGGGGGTGGAGGTTGTCAAACAAAGTTTTCATGGCTTTTCATGGGTATCACCTTATGCGCAAGAGCAAGACGCGTCGATTGGTGTAAGTTAGAAGTTGATCCGTGCCGATTCCGGAAAGCTGTGGCGGCAAAACTATGTTTTTCCGGGTAAAAATCATAAATCAGAGGGTTGGAGGTTGCCAAACAAAGTTTTTATGCTTAGTGACTGGTATCAAAAGATGCAACAGTGGAAGCAGAAGAGTTTCGGATAGGTGAGAAGCGGATTCGGTCCGGATCTGCAAAACTGTGGCCGTAAAAACTGCGTTTTTTCCGCGAAAAATCGATACATCAGGGGTTGGAGTTTGCTAAAAATTTTTTCGGCCGCTACGCGGCCGTCCTGGAGGTGGTCGTCCTACCTGGAGGTGGTCTTGGGATTTTTTCCCATCAAATTCCACCCTGTGCCAAATTACCGAAAGTTGCGCATCACGCGTTTTGCAAATATTTTGGCCAGCCGGTGCGTGCAACACAATTTTCCAGGCTCATCCAAATGCCCGACTGGCCGGACCACGGCGTGCCCACCAGCCGACGGGGCGTCCTCCGCTTTCTGCGTGCTTTGGAGAAGGTATACCGAAATTCGCGTTCAAAAACTCTTGTCTTTAGCACGGCGACGAGCTGAACAAGGGCCAAACGGTGATGCACTGCTCGGCGGGCGTCGGCCGCACCGGCACGATCATGCTCATCCACTGGATCAAAACGGCATGCATGGCCAACGAGTCGGTCGACGTAGGATTCGCTTTTCGGCACTGATTCTGGCTACTTTCAGCCGTTCGAGATGTTCAAGAAGGTGCGCGACCAGCGGGCCTGCTCGGTGCAGACGGAGCAGCAGTTCCTCTTCATCTTTGCGACCTGCCTGGAATGGGTTGATGTAAGATTTTTATCGATTTGCAAAGATATTCTGAAAACTCGGTTCTTTCGCATTATCGGGGGGGATCAACTATTTTATTTACGTGGAAAACCAATAAAAACCTATAACCGATTTTTTAGGTCCAATTCTTGTCGAAAACGGCCAGTTTTTGTTGAAAAATCTATTTTTTTCGTGTTTTTTAATGAAAATTTGTAGAGCTTTTACGTTTTGCAGGAGCAAACAAAAAAAAGTACGAAACACTTTCTCTACTTATCCTATCCTACTATATATAAAAAAATAGTGTCTGTGTGTGTGTGTGTGTGCATTTGCATACAACTTCCGTGAGGATGTTCCGCACCTACAGCCTCAGGGAAGCATTTTTTCGGTAGTGAAGAAACGTCATTAGGTAAAGAAGGGTCCGGAATCGACTGCACGCACATAAAATCCTTGAAAAATTGCTATTTTCGCTATTAAAAACAAATTTTTGTAAAATTCTCGCCTACCCTCTTTGTTAGGGATCAATTAGCATAAGCCGGAAGTCGGATAGCCTATATAAAGCGACAGAGGAGCCGTTTTTCACTTTTTTCCTGATAGATTTTGGGGAAGAAGCATGCAAATTGAAGACTTTCATCGGTCCTAGACGGGGCCAGGGTTGAAAAGCCGCGAAGCGGTTTTTCAACCCTGGTTTTAAAGAAATTGGACCCTTAGAAAAAAAAGGTGGCCCCCACGCCTTTTTTGGCGGCTAAAAGGATTTTTTCAAAAAAAAGTTCAAAAAATGGCTTTTTCTAAAAAATTTAATCAGGTTTTCAAACTTTCAAATGATCGATCGCCCTGGCAATCATGCAACTTTCAGGCCCGCTTCGCCGAGCTGCCCCAGCTGCCGAACTTTAAGACGACGTTGAGCGCGCTGACGGGCGCCGCCACATCCGGCAACGCGACGGCTTAATCTTCCCCCCTGGAGCACTGATTCTTTCTGCCCATTCTTTTCCTTCATTTCCCCCCTCTGTATTTGGCTTGTATTGTGTTGTAAAATGTGTCGTTTTTCAAATGTCTTTGTGAAATGCTTTTTGTCGTTTTGGTGATAAACTGGGTCGTTTATGTGGTGGCTTGGTGGAGTGAAGCGGCTTTCCAGTTGGTTGGTACTCGTTCGTTAGTGGGGGGACGCCTCTCTAAACCTACATGTCAATAATATAGTGTATTTTGCTAACGCTTTTGGTAGTTTTAGATTGCGAGAAAGTTAAAAATATCTTGGAAATTTTTTTAATTCGCGTTTTCGTCCAAATAGTCAAAATTTTTGATTTTTTAGACGTTTTTATATCTAAAAACCGAGTAAAATGGGAGAAGAATGCTTTATATTTTGTTATAGGATCCTACAGGATTAAAGGGAAAACGGGTATTTCGCCCTCCCCCGCTAACAGACCAGTACCAAACAGGCCTGTCTAGTATACTTTTCCCATTTTTAGCTCTTTCTTGAGCATTTCTTCTTTTCCTAACTTAATTTAATTAGTTTACTTTTATATTAATAACTTTCCTTTTATTAAGATCGCAAATGTTTGGAAAGATTTTTCTATGTTATCTGTTAAATCGATTAAATTATGATTTATCGGTCATTTAGATGTCAAAAAATTTATCGGAAGGTCTGCTGCGCAAAACTCGGCGTCGTCGGCGCACAATAGGAGTCGCTCGTACACGCCTCGGTTCTGCACGCAAAATAACGGCCAACGAGGCACGTCGACGCATCGTATTCGTACAAGAAGCCGCCGTTCGACTTCAGATACGCACACTTTTCCGCGTCGCTCGCCGGCTTCAATTGGGCCGCGATGCCGGGATCCTGGAAAGTACTGGACTGTTAGCGGGGGGGGGGGATTTTTCCTAGTATCCCGTACATTTTAATTTCTCTATTAATAACAAAAAATATCATTTATCTAGTGTCTATTTTCATCTTACGCAGCTTTTTAAACTTTCTAGCACTGAAAATCTATGAAATGGCTATTAAAACCATCTAAAAAATTTAAAAACTTCGAAAGATGCCTTTCTTGGTCAAAAACGTATGAAAAACGGCCCAAAAAATCAAAATTTTCGAATTTTAAAAATTTTAAAGCGTTTTTTATAACTTTCTGGCACTCAAAAACTATGAAAATCTCCAAAAAAGTACCTATTTAACACGCACGAAGAAAAACAGAAAAAATGTCCCATTTTTTGAAGAGTATTTTAAACTTTCTAGCACTCAAAAGCTATTGAAAAACAGCCCTTGGTATAGTAGGAAAATGGCCGAATTCTGACCCTACCACTCGAGTCCCATCCAACCATCGCCAATCCGGTACCGCCGCACTCCCATTATTTGTCAGGCCAACCCACACGCCCAGCGTACGCCCCTCACCGCTACGGTATGCTGCAAAAAAAGGAAGGGTTTTTGTATTCAAGGAATTTGAAGGCAATTTTGATACCCCTATTTTATCCCTAGAAACATTAAAGGGGCTCCGAATCTTGTCTATGCCCCAAGGCGTCGATTCCTGGCAATTAGCCAGATGCGACCGTAACGCGACCGCGCCGCATGATCTTTTGCCATTGTTTGGACGCGAAAACGCTTGAATCATAAAATTCTGACACAATTTCTGGGATCCTCATCGAATTTTGATCATTCCAGACTTTTTAATTATGAAAATTGATCAGAGAATCACCGAGATCGGGAGCTTGGGTGCCTTACAAGGCATTACGACATGTAATCCCCCCACTCAAAATGTCCTTTTCTCCCCGAAAACTTTTCGGTTTTACTCAAATCTTTTACGTTTTTTCGAAATGAAATCAATTTTCTGGTGCTTCTCGGCAGTTTCAGTTTTTTTGACCTGTAGGTGCAATCCCCGCAGGCACCAATTTTGATTTTCGAGTCCCTTTAAAATCCGAAAAACTGACGATTGAGCGCGGCGAGTGCTTCGGAAATATCCTTCGTTTGCGCCAACGTCGACTGTAGCTCCAGCTTTGGGCACGCTTCTCTTGCCGAAAGTTGCGTGCTGGTGCCGGTTCCATACTAAAGGCAAGCCAGCGGAGATTTTTTTGAGGCAACAACGAAAAAACTTACCCAAAAGCAACCGGTCGCAATATCATTACTGCCGGGCAAAAAGTGCTCGCCCGGGTCGCTGCAATCACCGATACAGGGGCAGAAGTAGTTTGCTAAAACGCAAACCCTTTAAGGAGACCAGTCCTCATCTACGATTGGCAAGAAGCCAACCGGTTACGGTATGTAAAAACGCGGAGGGAGCACGACCGTTTTTCTTCGGCTCCCTGATTTCACTTACCCTGACACAGTAATCCGACCAATTTCTGCCCGTCCAGCCCCTTGCTCGCATCCAGAAAATAGCCCGGACTGGCCAGATCCTGCAGCTTTGAAACTTTTGGGCCGTCTTCAAAGCCTGCAAAGCAGATAAGCTCGAAAAACGAGATGGATCGTTTTTTCTGATTTTTGGTGTTAAACCAGTCTTAAATTACTGTTGATAAAGCTTGAATAATACTGACTTAGGACCACCACAATCCCTCCACTAAGCTTGAACGTTTCCACGGAAGCATTCGGGCTCGCGAAATTGCCTTGTCTGAAAATTAGCTTTAGAAGTTCCGGTTTCGAGATCCTCAACAATCTCTGCTAGCCTGCCCTCCTCTCGGGGTCCGTCC
Organism: Mesorhabditis spiculigera; assembly: GCA_958295435.1. Taxonomy (NCBI): domain Eukaryota; kingdom Metazoa; phylum Nematoda; class Chromadorea; order Rhabditida; family Rhabditidae; genus Mesorhabditis; species Mesorhabditis spiculigera. The sequence goes on from CATQJA010000209.1 coordinate 150,183, forward strand.
ATTTCCTCCTCCAATCTCTGCTAGCCTGCCCTCCTCTCGGGGTCCGTCCATTTCCTCCTCCAATCTCTGCTAGCCTGCCCTCCTCTCGGGGTCCGTCCATTTCCTCAAACAATCTCTGCTAGCCTTCCTTCCCCGCAAAACTGACCGATATCCCTCCGAAGCGATCAGAATCACTTCCTGCCGATTTGTCACCTGGACATCATAGAGTTTTTGGCGCGCCAGGTCAATCGCACTAAATTCAGATTTATTTAAAGGACCAAGCAAGACCGAGTGGGAGCAAAATCCATAAGGATTCCACAGCCAAAAGATTGTATAGCCGTGCCTTGCCGGTCCCTTTAAAAACACGCACCTCGTCAAATCAGATACCTCGCTCGGCAGATACGGTATGGCGAGGTTGTTAAAATCGGCGTACGACTTGAAATCTTTCAGATTTGCGACATTTCGTGGTGCGGCCGCGTAGGCGATGACGCCGATTCGGCTTTGGTATCTGAATTCCATGGTCGAAGTTGTCTAAACCGTTACCCACCTACCGTAACCCTTGGCCAAGGGTGACGCCCTGGAAGGCCGATTTCACTTGGCTGATCATCTGAAGAATTTCTCTCTTCTCTCTCTCTCGCTCTCTCTCTCTCTCTCACTCTCTCTCACTCTCTCTCTCTCTCTCTCTCTCTCTCTCTAACCGATTACGCCATAACTCGAAACGAACCGAAAAATAGCCGGTCGCATTCGTGGCGCTCGAGCTGTCGAAGAGGATCTCCACATCGAGCCAGATTTTGTTCGGAGAACAGGTTAAATTCGCGGCCTCGAGGCAGGTGGCTGAAAGGGCTAACTAGCAGAGCTTGTTTGAGGAAATGGACGGACCCCGAGAGGAGGGCAGGCTAGCAGAGATTGGAGGAGGAAATGGACGGACCCCGAGAGGAGGGCAGGCTAGCAGAGATTGGAAGAGGAAATGGACGGACCCCGAGAGGAGGGCAGGCTAGCAGAGATTGTTTGAGGAAATGGACGGACCCCGAGAGGAGGGCAGGCTAGCAGAGATTGGAGGAGGAAATGGACGGACCCCGAGAGAAGGGCAGGCTTGCAGAGATTATTTGAGGAAAACGCAACGGACTCACCAAAACACAGCGCAACAATCAGCAACCGCCCTCGGTGCATTTGGTGGTCAGAAGCGGAAGAATTCAAGTAGTCTAGCCCCGAAAATTCCAAAGCCGCGAGACCCGTTATCAGCCGGAAATTCCCCTCTGCTGATTTCGGCTAAAAAGGTGAAGCCACAAGTCGGGTGAGTAATCTGCCAAAAAATGGAAAAAGATACCCCGTTCCGCTGGATATCAACAAGGCACGCCTCTGCTTCCGTTTTAAAGTCGGGGTCCCGGATCCGTCGGTTTGACAATAATAAATTCTTCCGGCTGGCCGTAAATACCGGGGGCTGGAATTCATCGGCCTCCGGGTAAGAGTAAAGTGTTTTTGGGGAGGATCGAACTCACAGCTATCATGTGCAGATAAGAACTCTCCCTCACTCTCTCTCACTCTCTCTCCATGTCTCTCTCTATCTATCTCTCACCCTCTCTCTTTCTCTCGCTCTCTCTCCCTCACTCTCTCTCACTCTCTCTCTCTCTCTCCATCTCTTTCTATTATCTCCCTCTCTCCCTCTCTTTGTCTCTCTCTCCCTCTCTCTCTGTCTCTCTCTCCCTCTCTCTTTCTCCCTCTCTCTCCCTCTCTCTTTCTCTCGCTTCCTCTCTTTCTCTCGCTCCCTCTCTTGATCTCTCTCGCTCTCTCTCTCTGTCTCTCTCTCTCTCTCGCGTTTAATGCATCCATTTATTCGCGGCGATCTGTAACGAGTGATAAATGAGTTGAGGATGGGCAGAGGGGGGCGGGGTTTGTGGATAAATCTGTACACAAGACGACACAACAACGAGTGAACATTACACACAAAAATGTTTTTACAACGGGAAAAGAATAGAGAATTATTTGGTGGAGGAGGTGGCGTTTGTAAATGGGACGCGTCGCGTCGTCGTCGTCGCGGCGCTCGTTCACTTCCTGCGCGACTGAAAAAGGTGCGGTTTTTGGCTTAGATTTGGGCTTGGGTTTGGGATAGGCCCAGCTTTGGCTTCGGCTTAGCTTCAGCTTAAGTATGCTTAGCTTCCGCTTGACTTCGGTGTTGGCTTAGCTTAGGCATAGGCTTAAGTTAGGCTTATGCTTAGGCTTAGGCACAGGCTCAGCTTCGGCTTGGCTTAGCTCTGTAATAGGCTTAGCTTCGGCTTGGCTTAGCTCTGGAATAGGCTTAGCTTGAGCTTTAGCCTAGCGGAGCTTCGGCTTGGCTTGAGCTCAGCTTAGCGTAGGCTTAGGTTCAGCTTGGGCTTCAGTCTGCTTAGGTTTGGCTTAGCTTAGCTTATGCTCAGGCCTATGCTTCGGCTTACCTTCCGGGAAATGTGCTTAATTTTAGAGGGTGGTCGCTTCGGGCCGGAGGACGGGGTGACTGGTGCGGGGGCTGAGGTAGGCGGAGGGTCGGGTCTAAAAACAGGGCAGGCTAGCAGGGATCATTTGCGGAAATCTAAGGGGAAACCGCGACAAACCTGGGTTTTGGCGTTTCGGCCGTGGGTTTGGGATCGGCAATCGCTGGGTTTGGCGCCACCTGGAAAGGGGTTCGAGGGAGGACCCGAATTTCCTGGTTCTGGTCTCTTAGCGGGGGGTAGGTAAATAGGTGGAGAAACAGAAAGTGGTTCCCCTGAAAAATCCCCTCTCCCCCGCAAACAGCGCAGAACCAATTTCCGCAGGGAATCTCTGCTAGCCTGCCTCCCCAGGGCAGTCCAAATTTCCGCAAACAATATCTGCTATCCTGCCTTTTCTGGGGTTACGGGGGGCGCCACAGGCTTCGCTTCCGGTTCCACGATGGTTTCCGCTCGCTTCTGCGCCGCTACCGGCGCCTGGAGATTCGTTTTAAAGGGACGCTAAAGCCAATGGATACCGTAGCTACCGGCGGTACCGGCTGCAACGCTTCATTGGTGCGCCATGGGCTTCGTAGCGGCGGTGGCTGAAAGTTGGAATAACGGCCGACCCGCCAGCCAACGTCCAACTACTGTATCTCGGTCTCCTTGTGCCCTCCAGAGCTCTAAAACATACCAAACTGTTCGCCTTTCCCTGGCGAGTATTTTGGTAAACTTTACAGCCCTGTAGGATCCAGGAAAGCCGAGTTACGGTAGGCCAAGGACGGTGGGGGTGGGGGGGGGGCTGCTGCAGACCCTACTCACCTTTGCCGGCTCCATCTCGACGACGACCACGCCCGAATCATCTGCCGGTTTCGCCTAAATCGTAGGCAATTAAAAATTAAGGGAAAAATCCTTGTAAATTATGAGGATTTACAAAAAATAAGGGTATAAAAATGCACCGGTTTGGGATCGGCCGGATGGGAAACGGTGGCTGGGTGGAATTTGAGGTCCTAAAACGGGCGAGTTTCAAGGGTCCGTCCATTTCCTCAAAGAATCTATGCTAGCCTACCTCTTGCCGCAATCCTGCCGGGGAGCCGGGCTGGGTGTTCTGAAATTAAATTCTATCATTCGCAGCAAACCATAAAAAAAATCAAGAATGTTTCGGAAGGCTACCTCTTCCTTCACAGACGTCGCCGAGCTTTTTCGAGATCCCGGCTCGCTCTCTTGCTGAAAAAGAAAAGAGTGGCGAGAAAGAGAGCGAGATAAAAAGCGCGAGAGAGAGGGAGAGAAAAAGAGAGAGTGAGAGAGCGAGATGGAGAGAGATAGAGAGAGACAAAGAGAGAGACAGGGAGAGACAGAGGGGGAGAGATTGCGAGAGAAAGAGAGAGGGTGTGAGAGAGTGAGAGAGACACAGAGAGGGAGAGTGAGAGAGAGAGAATGCGAGAGAAAGAGAGAGAGAGAGAGAGAGAGAGAGAGGAGAGAGCCATACCGTATCCTCCGAGCTGCCCCCTTCGCCATGACGTCCAGCGATCGGCTCGCAGGAAGTGATGCGATGTCCGGACAGCTCCACCCATTTTGCCGCGACCTGAATTTTTCCGGTTACGGTAGCGATAGCCCCATTTCAAGACAACGTGTCAGCATGGACTTTTGACGTATTTTCGACGTGCTTTCATTAGCCATTCAAAAGATGAAGCCGTTTATTCTCGGGGAAAAGAAAGGAGAAAATGCAACGTAGTCTATTCCGGCTAATCGACAACGATGGGCTGCGCGTAGACGCGACGCTGGCTTTTGGCCTTTGGCGTTGGCGGGCCCTGCGACACGATTTCCGGGTAGGTGAGTTTAAAGGGATCGGTAAGGCATGGCGGTTCTGGACTGTTAGCGGGGGGGAGGATTTTTAACAAAGGGAAAAGCCCTTGCTAAAAAGATCCATTCCAATTTTCCACAGATTTGTTGAAGATCAATTACGTATTTTTCTGGTGTTTTTAGGAGTTTTTGATTGCTAGAAAGCTATCAAAATGCTTTTTAAAATGTTGAAAATCGGCAAAAATTTTTCAGGAATTTTCGAGTACTGTTTTTCATAAATTTTTAGCCAAAAAAATGAAAAAGAACCCCGAAAACCTACCCTAAAATTACTCCAAAAATTGTTTAAAACCGTATCAAAATGGTTTGTTTTTTGTTATAAGGCCGTCCGGCATTAATTCGCAAAATCTGGTCTCCCCCCCCCCGCTAACAATCCAGTACCGCCATAGCTTGCCGGTCCCTTGAATGCGAGTGTACCGAGACTACCTGTGAAGCCTGCTTGACTCGCTCGGGGCGGGTGGGAGCAGCTGACGTCCCGCCCTCCTCCTTGCCGTCGTCAATGTCCATCTCGTCGATTGTCGTCTAAAGGAAATGATACGGATTTCCTCAAAGAATCTCTGCTAGCCGCCCACCTCAGCCGCCTTGGGCCCTTTCCCTTTTGGTGCCAGCGGATCGGGCGGGAACGTCGTCATACTGCATCTGGAAACCTCGGAAATTCCAGGACCCGGCTCAGGCGCCCACTGGCAATCCCAGTCGACGTACAGCAACGCGCCAAAGTTGTTGAACGTGCCGCAGTAGTTCGGGGCCGAGAACACGGTCACCAGGTGACGATGGGCAAAGAATTCGTAGCTGAAAAAGATGGCAGGCTAGCAGAGATTGTTTGAGGAAATGGACGGACCCCGAGAGGAGGGCAGGCTAGCAGAGATTGGAGGAGGAAATGGACGGACCCCGAGAGGAGGGCAGGCTAGCAGAGATTGGAGGAGGAAATGGACTGGACCCCGAGAGGAGGGCAGGCTAGCAGAGATTGGAGGAGGAAATGGACGGACCCCGAGAGGAGGGCAGGCTAGCAGAGATTGGGAGGAGGAAATGGACTGGACCCCGAGAGGAGGGCAGGCTAGCAGAGATTGGAGGAGGAAATGGACGGACCCCGAGAGGAGGGCAGGCTAGCAGAGATTGGAGGAGGAAATGGACGGACCCCGAGGAGGGCAGGCTAGCAGAGATTGGAGGAGGAAATGGACCGGACCCCGAGAGGAGGGCAGGCTAGCAGAGATTGGAGGAGGAAATGGACGGACCCCGAGAGGAGGGCAGGCTAGCAGAGATTGGAGGAGGAAATGGACGGACCCCGAGAGGAGGGCAGGCTAGCAGAGATTGGAGGAGGAAATGGACGGACCCCGAGAGGAGGGCAGGCTAGCAGAGATTGGAGGAGGAAATGGACGGACCCCGAGAGGAGGGCAGGCTAGCAGAGATTGGAGGAGGAAATGGACGGACCCCGAGAGGAGGGCAGGGCTAGCAGAGATTGGAGGAGGAAATGGACGGACCCTGAGAGGAGGGCAGGCTAGCAGAGATTGGAGGAGGAAATGGACGGACCCCGAGAGGAGGGCAGGCTAGCAGAGATTGGAGGAGGAAATGGACGGACCCCGAGAGGAGGGCAGGCTAGCAGAGATTGGAGGAGGAAACGAACCCATCCTGTACGACCTGATGGCCGCGGACGACGAGATCGATGCTGAACTTCTTGCACAGCTCCTGCAGAGCCCTGGAATTCGCGGGATTCCACGAAGGATCTCTGCTAGCTGACCGTTTGCTAAAATGATGTGATATGCCGCGGGCGGATGCTTCATAGAGTGGATCGAGGGGTCCGTTGGCCATTTGGGGGCTCGGGTCGGCCCACAGCAGATCGACGGCCAGACACGCGGCAAACGGGTCGACCGGGCGCTCGATGTCGTTCAGCTGGCTCAGCTCTGAGCAATTATAGCCGTCCGTTTTTTTTTAAAGTAAGACAAGGCATGGATTCATGGCTTATGTGCAGGTTACCTCCCCCAGCCGACCCCCACCTGTGTATCTCGGCTCCCTGTTCATCTACAGGTGGGTAAAGCATCCCAAAATGCTCGTCAGAGCAAGGCGAACATTTAAGTATACTTTACGCACCTCTAGATGAACAGGGAGCCGAGATACAAAAGTTGGGTGCCGGCTCGCTAAACTAACCGAAAAATCCATATATCCATCGCAGACGATACCTTGCAACATTGGGAGATGCCGCCGTGCATGCAGAGGATTCGGCGCGAGATCAGCGCCGTCATCGGCATCCAGTTGAACAGGTCCTGCGCCAAAGTATTTGTCAATTTTTGTCAAAAGTCGTTTTAACGTTACAAACTTTTTTTTGTTAAGCCCGAATTTTTCAAATATAGATAGTGGAAGTGTTTCTAAATAGTTTTTACTAGTCCTAAACGTGAAAACCACAAAAAATACTAAAAACTGTCAAAAAAAAATTACCCCCCCCCCCGATAACGCGAAAGAACCCGAACCTGAAATTGGTCCCAGAGCCCGCGGCCGACGTGGTTCTCCGGGAACCGGGAGCAGCACTCCTCGTAGAAGCCGTACACCTGCAAAAGTGGCTCGCCTCCGACAAATGGTGCTTTTTCATTATCGGGGGGGGGGACTTCTTTAATTTTTTATAAGTTTTTTTTTATCAAATATAGCGATCTTTCCACTAGAAAAACTAGCTAAAAAAGTTTCGAAAAGGTCTAAAATTCGAAATCGGTCAAAATTCCTCCTTTTTCTCGAAATAATTGATCTGATTTTCGTATTTTTTTAATTTGGTATCTATTAGAATTTTTGGCAGGAATTTTTTACGTTTAAGAATAACAAAAAAAAACGTTTAAAAACAGCTCTAATGCTCCTTTTAAAGCCGGGAACGCGTACCCGATTGACGGCCGAGCACTCGTGGTTCCCGCGCAGCAGATAGATGGCCGATGGATGGATTACCTGCCAGAAATCGGGTTTTAAAACGCGAAAACCCTCACCTTGACGAGCAGCAGAAAAACGATACACTCCAACGAGTTCGGGCCCCGGTCCACGTAGTCGCCGAGGAACAGGTAGCGCTGAAATTGGTTATCAGGCCGCTCGAACCTTCATGCGTTTTTTCCGAGCTTTTTGCCCTTTTTCGCAACGAAATCAATATGCCGGTACTACAAAAACAAATGGTTTTCCCTTACCCTCGATTCCCCGTCGGGCCACCCGGTCTTCTTGAAGATGCGCATCAGATCCGTGAACTGGCCGTGGATGTCGCCGACGCAGTACACCGGCGCCTTCACCTCGAGGCGCATCGGCTCAGCGCGGATGATCGGGCTGCAAACGGTGGGCTAGACTTACGTGAGACGGCTTGAGAGCAGTTGTAACCGCACCCTAACACGTGACTTTTCCAAGAAATGGGCGCCAGAAGTAGGCCAATCACTCACGTGGCTCTCCGGATCACCTCCTCGATGATGGCCGGCGTCAGCTCGTTTTTGACGGCCCACACCTGAAAGTGGGCTATTTTTGCGTTAATTAAATAAATGAATCAATAAAACCACAAAAATACCAGAAATATAGATTTTTCGACCAAAATTTGCTAAGACTCCAGATACCCCCCCCAGCCGCCGGCCCCCAACTTTTGTATCTCGGCTCCCTGTTTATCTACAGGTGTGTAAAGTATACTAAAATACTCGCCAAAGCAAGGCGGACATTTTGGTATACTTTACATCCCTGTAGATGAACAGGCGGTCGAAATATAAACGCGGGGGTATCTGGAGTTCAGCCCAAAAGTTCAACCAAAAAAGTTTCGAGTTTTTTTTTTCTTGAGCACCTCCTTGTCGTCCTTGGTCTTGTCCTTGTAGACGGCCTCCTGCATGCGTCTCATCAACGCCCCCGCGTCCAGCTCCACCTTTACGTCGGCCGCCATCGTTGTGCTGCTAGAAGCCGTCGTCGTGTTGTCAATATAACGGAAAAAGCCCACTGTAAAGCTGCACCCGGTGGCGGTTGAGGAAAAGTGCATTTTGCGGTGTCCATCTTGCGATCACCGGAAGTGATTCGGGTATGGAAAACAGGATTATGCTTTCTGCTTCAATAGGGACCGATTTTTGGGACTTGAGCCTCGTTGTGAGCAAGAGCGAATTGAGCCTCAGGTTCTTTCGCATTGTTCGGGCGAGGGAAAGTACGTCTTCCTGTAGTATAGGCCTGGAAATGTCTGGTAACTTAATAGGAAATAGTTAAATAATGTTTTTAATCAAAAAAACACGATTTCAGCCAGACAAACTATCCAAAAATGCCCTAAACTCTAAATTTTCGTAAAAAATCACAATTTATACTCGAAAAAAGGGACATTTCTGTATTTTTTATGATATATTTGTAAATTTGTACTCTTACGAATAGTAAAAAAACAACTTAGAACCGCTTGTGCTACTTATATTCATTCCACTGGAGCCGATACTACCGATTTGGTTAAGCGATTATGAGTTGAAAAAATTATTAGGACCCTCCTCTCAAGAAACTTATCAAATTCAAAATTTTCAACCGGAAACGCTAGCTTCCTGTCGGATCTATAAATTCCAGTCAAAAACATTGAGAGAAAGCTGACTCCTAGCCCCCCAACACCCACTTGAACGTTTTATTCCTCGCAACAAATACCCGTATCGCGCACAACCAACGAAAAGCAATTACAACATGCAAAAAGCGGGCTAATAGCACAAAATTTTTGAAAACTCAACAAAAAGTGTGGTGTTATTTACAAAGCAAAATCTCGAAAACGTTACAAAACATTCGAAAATTCAACACAGAAAAACCACAGTAGAATTGAAAAAACGGCTAAAGCTAATCAAAATCAGAATCTTAGAAAATGTTTGAATTAGCTGGCCGACTGGCCGACGACGATCGGGGCCCGACGGCGCACACGCTGCGGCCGATGTGATTCGTGGTTTGGCGTCCATGGGCCCTGAAAAAAAAACAGAAATATTCTCGGTTCTGGATTGTTAGCGGGGGGACCAAAATTTTCCCTGTTCTCCACGGCTCTATACCAAAACAAAAACCATTTCTATAGCTTTTTCAATAGCTTTTATGTTTAAAAACACTCAAAACACTACAATAGTTTTTATGTTTAACAACACTACAAAAAACTAATAAAAATCTGGAAAATTTTTGATTTTCTGGTCAAAAATGTATGAAAAATGAGCGAAAAAGGTCTTTATAATTTTCCAAATTTTTAGAATATTTTTCATCGCTTTCTAGCAAACACAAACACCAAACCAAAAAAGCCGAAAAAAACAAACCAAAAAAGCAACTAAAAACGCTATCAAAATATATTATATATTATCCACAGGTCCCCCTGCTAAACACCCCCCCCGCTAACGGCCCAGAACCCCGAGCGTACCTTCGACTCGTAGGCGTAGAAATCCATCGGATAGTAGCCATCCGGAAATTCGAGCGAATCCAGCGCCACGTTCAGCTCGTAGGGGGTGAGCAGGGGGCGGGCGAAGAACGTTCCCCAATCAATCGACAGTCGAGGGCACGCGATTTGCACCCAACTGAAAAGGAAAGAAAATTAATTCAATTCAAAGAACTTATTTCATATAAACATAACGGTACTATTATATTACGGGGAAAACGGTGTCTTCAACATATGGAAAAAATCGCGAAAATATAGAAAACCAGTTTCAAAAGTTACTTTTGTGTTCGCTCTAACTTTTTTTCTATTAATTTTTCGATGCTGTCTCGAACGGCGTTGCAAAAAAACAACCCGAAAAAGTAGCGAAAATATCCAAGTTCTGCCAAGGTAAATTTCTCCCCCGCTCGAAATAGAACAGAACCAAAATAACTATAATAAGGCACCACTAGCCGTATAAACGTTTTATAAGGAACAATCATAAATTCATTAAATATAAAGAGTTATAACACTTCTCCTAGTAATACTTTAAAATAAATATAGGGTAGCTATAAAAACACGAACCACTCAATCTCATCGAATAGCGCGAGTTTTGCCGGGAAGATCTCAGACAGCACGACGACGGTCACCTCCTTGCCCTTGCTCTTCAGCTTGTCGACGAGCTCCTGCAATTTCAGGAATTCATGGAGGTAGCAAACCTTACCTGGAGCACTTTGGTGTTTCCTGCCTTCCCGAGCGCCCCCAAAACGACGCCAAACCGCGTGCATTCGCGGGCTATCCTCACGGCCGCTCGGCGGTTATTGCGCATCGTTGAGTGGTCGTAGTGCTCCCTAAGGCCATATTTAATTGAGCACCACCCGTTTTACCTCGTCAACTTTCTGGCGTATGGGTCGTATTGAAAGGCCGCGATTTTCGGGTTGTGGATCATGATCGACTCGAGGTGGAAGCGCCCGTCGCCGAGGTAACTAAAAAATGGTGAATTTTGGTGTTGCGCTATCTCCAGCTGACTCCGGATAGTTTTTGACCCTTTTAAAGCACAGAAACACCACAAAAAGACATGAATTCTAGGATTCGGGAATTCAGATTCGTTTTTGATGACTAAAATTACAATTTTCACTTTCTAAAATTTTCGGAATTATTTTTGTTTCAAAAAAAATATGCACAAATGTATGTCTTACGTCGAAAAATTGCTTTTTTCCGAGGCAACCGGCCCAAATTGTCGATTTTTTCAAACTTGTTTTGAAGGTTTTTCTACTTTAAAATAGTTAAAAAAGGCCAAAAACAATGCAAAAACACTTTAAATTTGATTCCTAGGTCAAAAAAGTGGGTCCCCACGCGCGAATCTTAAAGAATCTCCAAGAAAACCGACATTAGCCGGTCCACATCATCGCCAAGCCGCGGCGACGTGCAGCCGAGGATTTCGCCCGGACTCAACGGCTTGCACTGCGGCATCACAATCGTGTAGCCGTCATTGCTGAGCAGCTGGCGAACGGCCTAAAGCGAAAATGTTGGCGATGAAACGGTTCTTTCGCATTATCGGGGGAGAGGGGCAAATCTTTTTTTTTTTTGTGTCTAGAAAAGAATAGTTTTTAATTTTTTTTGGAACAGAAATGTTTTTTTATTAATATTAAACTACATTTCGGCTAGAAAAGCTATCCAAAAGGTTCAAAACTTTCCAAAAAGTCGAAATTTTGGTCAAAAACGGCGAATTTTGCTCGAAATCTCTATAATTTACCAGATGGTTCCAGTCGCTTCGCGACTGTAACCATCTGGCCTTCGGGCTACCCTTCATGCAATCCACTTAAAAAACTACTTCGATACCTCCCTGCTAGCTTTAGATACCCCCCATGGCTGAAATCCCCTCCAAAAACTACCTAAATACCTTCCTGATGGCTTCAGATACCCCCCTGGCTGAAATCCCCTTCAAAAACTACCTAAATACCTTCCTGATGGCTTCAGATACCCCCCATGGCTGAAATCCCCTTCAAAAACTACCTAAATACCTTTCCGATGGCTTCAGATACCCCCCATGGCTGAAATCCCCCTCAAAAACTACTTCGATACCTCCTGATGGCTTCAGATACACCCCATGGCTGAAATCCCCTCAAAAACTACTTCGATACCTCCCTGATGGCTTCAGATACACCCCATGGCTGAAATCCCCCTCAAAAACTACTTCGATACCTCCCTGATGGCTTCAGATACACCCCATGGCTGAAATCCCCTTCAAAAACTACTTCGATACCCCCTGATGGCTTCAGATACCCCCATGGCTGAAATCCCCCTCAAAAACTACTTCGATACCTCCCTGATGGCTTCAGATACACCCCATGGCTGAAATCCCCTTCAAAAACTACCTAAATACCTTTCCGATGGCTTCAGATGCCCCCCATGGCTGAAATCCCCCTCAAAAACTACTTCGATACCTCCCTGATGGCTTCAGATACACCCCATGGCTGAAATCCCCTTCAAAAACAACCTAAATACCTTTCCGATGGCTTCAGATACCCCCCATGGCTGAAATCCCCCTCAAAAACTACTTCGATACCTCCCTGATGGCTTCAGATACCCCCCATGGCTGAAATCCCCCTCAAAAACTACTTCGATACCTCCCTGATGGCTTCAGATACCCCCCATGGCTGAAATCCCCTCAAAAACTACTTCGATACCTCCCTGATGGCTTCAGATACACCCCATGGCTGAAATCCCCTCAAAAACTACTTCGATACCTCCCTGATGGCTTCAGATACACCCCATGGCTGAAATCCCCTTCAAAAACTACTTCGATACCTCCCTGATGGCTTCAGATACCCCCCATGGCTGAAATCCCCTTAAAAAACAAAAATAACGACCGACCGGATGGAATGAAAGCAAAAAAGAAATGAAATCCCCCGTGAAAATTTTCATCCACGAAACGCGCGCCACCTGGCTCACTATGCGAAAATCATGCCAACCTCCGTCCCCCACCCCTTTTACTAAGGAAAAAACTTTCAAAGTTAATTTTAATAATTTAAACTAAAACTTTTTCGTAATTTTTTTATCAGTTTGGGGGTTTCTGACCACGCTCTATCCGAATCCGAAGAGAGCTAAGCTCTAGCTCCTTTCCCCTTCGAGTTGAATTCGGCTTCAGACAGACGGACAGACAGACGGACGCGTCAAGAAAATTATTATAGTTGATGTTCCTTTTAATAAAACTTTATTTAGTGGTTTATTCTAAAATAAATGTATTTTTTGAAACAATCGAAATACGTTTAGGAATAGTAGAAACCGTTCCGCTCTTTTTATAAAAAAATTGATTCTACGAAAACATTGTACGAAATTCTACGAAAAAACTTTTTCTTGCCCCCGATAATGCGGAAGAACCGATCAAAAAAGCAAACCTGCAACGACGGGATGAACTGGATCGTGCTGACGATCGCTATTCTCTGCGACGGCTCAAAGTTGGCCTAAAAAGGGAAAAATTTTTGTGCTTTTCACATTTCCTCACCTTAAGACAATCGACAAAATGCGAGAGGTTGATCTCGATGTTGACAAAAATGTAGAGCATGGCGATGCCCTCTGTATTCTGGATTGGGACGAGGCAGCTGTGCCCATAGTGCACGAGCAGATCACAGCCTAGAAACAAATGCATTTTTAGCAGAAAAAAAGATGATACTTCACTGTTAGCGGGGGGGGGGGGTAGCAGGAAGAAGCTAATTTTTTCCAGTAATTCCGTACCTATAACGAAATATACACCATTTTTACAGCATTTCACACCGTTTTCAGGTACAAAAACCTCATAAAAGTTCTCGAGAATTATTGATTTCACTGGTCAAGAATGTAAGAGGTGAAAAAAGGTGAAATTTTTGAATTTTCAACATTTTTCATAACTTTTTAGCAGTCAAAAACTACTAACAACACTTTAAAAATGGATTACATAATCAAAAGTCAAAATAGGCGAAAAACACCGCCCCCAACTAACAGTCCAGTACCGAAAAATAAATACCTAAAGCCTTGGCGGTGAAATCGTCGACGCAGCACGCTCCGTAGGTGACGTCGCCCATGATGACCGTCTCGCAACCGGTGTGCTTCTCCAGGATGTCGGCGATCAGGCACGCGTACATCAGCAGCCCTTCCGGGAATTGCAGGGCCACTGAAATGAACGACCTCATCGGAAAAAACCAAGGCCCGCTCACCGTTTTTCGCGCCCAAATGCCGGATTTTCCATATAGTCTTCGGCAGCTCAAACGTGTAGTTGGCGGGGAGCTAAACGAGAGGATTAGTTGAGCATCGCCACTTACTATTTCAACATCCTTCGCCAAAATCGGATCGCCCGCTATCGCCTCGAGCTGATCGGCCAACGTAGAAGGGCCGGCCATCCTCGCGTCTAGAAAATTAACGGTTACGCTGGATGTATATAATCTATCGAAACGGAAGAAGAAAATGGTCAAAAAGCCGAAGATTTAATTGTTTATAAAGTTACATAGATTAACATAGATTGTTGCAATCCGTCAAGTTAGAAGGTCTTTATCGGGAGACCCTGTATAGAATAATATGCTTTCGGCATATCTCCACTACTTCAATGTTTTTAAAAAATAACCAGGGTTGAAAAGCCGCTAAGCGGCTTTTCACCCCTGGCCTTTGCGCGGGGATCTTTAAAAGTCGGGCTTTGCATAATTCGGGCGAAGAGCTAGAGCGAACCCAAAAAAATAGCAAAAGCAACCGGCCGCGAGCGCGACAAAAGCCAAAATGAGGCTCCTAGCGCCTCGTATGCAAATTAGTCTATTTCCATATGTTTTTAAAACGTCAAAATAAGGTATAAAACGAAATTTTAGTAAAAATCTGATAAGCGTGCAGTAATCTACGCCCTCGACTACCCCTAACTACCTTATTTCTGGACGAAAAAATTCTTTCCCCTTCGAGTTATGGCTGGAACCCGGGTTTTTATGCAAAGTGTCTACACACACACAGACACTATTTTTTTATATATAGTAGGATTAAGAAAAAATTAAGAAAATGAATTCTTGGTTCAAAAATCAGGAGAATCCATGTCGTAATGGTCGCGATAAGTGCGCGATAACTGCCTGGCGATAGGAGCTAAACGTCGCCAAGAGCGGCTTTTGCCAGTGATTTTTCTTTCGATATATCGAGATTTGGAACATTTGGATTTTCCAGTTCCAAAGAAAGAAAGAAGAAGAAGGCGGAGCCGGCTGGCGCCATAATACACGCTATCATTCCCTAATCAAAAGGCACGTATAGGAAAATTAGTACGCGGCGCTCACATGTACGCGGAATTGTCCACGGACGGTGTAATTTGTACTCTCCCGTTTGGAGAGTACAAATTACACCGTATATAAATGACGCTTTATCCCGAAAGTTGAAAAAAAAATGAAAATGTTCTACGAAAAATTGCGCATCTTTTCGGATCAAGATACCGAAAATCAGGGGGGACCAGGGGTGGAGGCGAGGGACCTGGTGTCAGTTCAAGAGCGGTGACTGCCGGGGGTGATTACTGGCGCGAAGCGCCAGAAAATTTTTCCTGCGGGCGGAAAAGCTCGGAAAATTGACAACACTTGGGCAGCAATGACATAATACCAGATATGTAAGTACTAACTAGGGAAGCCCGCATAGACCCGAACCCAGAATTGGCTGAAAATTTTTGTTTGTTGGTCCCACATTTTGTGGCATTTTCAGAGTTTGAAAGGAATTTAATTCTTTTTGTCCTGGCTGCCCCTCCCCCCGAAATCCGGCGTGCCCGAAAAAAATGTAAGGGTCCCGCTTATCCCCAGCCCAACTTTTTTTTGTCGGTCCTGGTGGGGGGTAGTAATCAAATATAAAGCGTTTTCACATTGTTTTTAGCAAAATTTAAGCCTACTTGAATCGGAAAAACTTTTTAAAAAGTTAGAAATACGCTTTAAAAAGTCGAAAATTTGGTGATTTTTGGGCCGAAAAATTGATTTTTCGAGCTAAAATTAAATTCTTTAATCAAATTTTGTAAAGTTTTTATGTTTAGGAATAGCTATAAACAATTTAGAAACACTTCCCCTATTTACATAAAAATTATAGGCTTGGGCGGAAAAAAGTTCGGTCCCAAATTGTACAAAATAGCTTGTAAAATGGCTCGATTGCTTTATTTTGGAAAAACCTTAAGTAGATGGAAAATGCGCCTTTTCGAGCAGCTACAATCGAACGCTAACCGGGGGTCAAAGTTTTTTTTTAACAACAAAAAAAACTTTGAATATGGTTTTTCGGGCTATAAAAAATGCTCCTAGTATATTTTTCGGCCCTCTATGGAACGGCGTTTTCAAATCAATTTTCAGGAATGATAAGGACCGTTGACATCAGGCACGGCATCTCAGCCAAAGCTTTTCGCCGCAATAAAGGGCCGCCGGGAAGAGAGCAAAAGGGTCGCTACGGGGGACTCCCACGTACGTCGCTACTCTGGGGGGGAATGGGTATTGCCTCTTTCCAAGTCACCGTTCAAATTCCCGCCAACAAAACTTGCTACTTTCAAAGCCTTGGTCCAATTCAGAGATGAATTCAGTCGCCTTTCTATTTGGTCACATTCGAAAGAGCGCATTTTGTTCTACAAATCTGGAAATCGACTTTTTCAAATTACAATCTAGGTAAAAAGTTATAAGCGTTCAAAGCATTTTCTCGTAGCATTTTTGGCCCCCCAATTAAATGTCGTAATTGCGGGTCCTGAGATGCCGTGTCAGGCGGCTATCGTGGCAGCAAATCTCCCACGTGTTTGACAGATTTGAACCAGATGAACTGATCGCTGAAAATCAACCTAAAATGTTTCACATTTTTTTTTGAAGACCGTGAAATTCCGTGATTTTGCAGACAAGCCGAAGATGGGAAATGAAAACTCGCGGCGTTTCGGAATCGTTTTTGTTTGGCCGACGGTATTTATTAATTCAAAATTGCAAAGAAATATGGAGAAAAATGGCTGTTCATGGGCACTGTTCAGATTGTTGTCTGGACGGTCGCGTCATCGAACATAATCGAAATGCTTATAATGCATGATGCGGCCTTTACCATTGCAGATGCCCTGCGATACATAATCAATGCACCTGAAAAGATACATTCGGTTAGAGTGTAGTTTACTTTTATATCTAGGCTCCCTGTTCATCTACAGGTGTGTCAAGTACAGGGTGTCCCAAAAAAAAATCGACCCCCCTCTAGCGGGCCGGAGAAAGGTCCGATCGGGATGGTTTTTACACTATTCGAAAGCCCTCGGAAAGACGAGAAAATAAGTGCTTTTCGTTTTACAAATTTTTTTAGCCCGCGCTCCATATTCAACGATTTCTCAAAAAGAGTAAAATCAGCATCGTTATGTTTGCTTTAGCAAGCAATTAGCATGCTGCAATTGCATAAAATTTGCAGTTTTCATGGATTTTCGGCCTAAATTTAGTGGATTAAAATGACTATAAAGAAGAACAAGAAGTGCTTGTTTTCTCGCCTTTTCGAGAGCTGTCGATAGATACCGAAATCGTCACAATCGGACATGATGGCGGCCCGCAAGAGGGGGTCGATTTCATGAAAAGCGCGGTGTTACCTACCTGGTTCATGACATTTGGGCTGGTAGTAGTGCGATCGATGTACCGCATAAACCGCCTAAAATACGGGGTGAGGAAGGCGCGATCAAAAGAAAACAAATTATAAAGAAAAGAAATCACGGGTGGACGAACGGACGTCGTCCACGCGGCATTTCTTTCCGGTCGTAGTCCGACATTTCTCAGCAAAATATTGTAAAACAAAAAAGTTGAAATTACGGTTTATAATTCCGATTCCACTGGGATTTTGACGGATTTCCACCTCGAAATGTTTAGTAAAAATGAAGAGGGCACTTTTTTCCAGCCGGAGGAATTTTTTGATTTACGAAAATCCTACTATATATAAAAAAATAGTGTCTGTGTGTGTGTGTGTGTGTGTGTGTGTGTGTGTGTGGTGTGTGTGTGTGTGTGTGTGTGTGTGTGTGTGTGTGTGTGTGTGTGTGTGTGTGTGTGTGTGTGTGTGTGTGTGTGTGTGTGTGTGTGTGTGTGTGTGGTGTGTAGTGTGTGTGTGTGTGTGTGTGTGTGTGTGTGTGTGTGTGTGTGTGTGTGTGTGTGTGTGTGTGTGTGTGTGTGTGTGTGTGTGTGTGTGTGTGTGTGTGTGTGTGTGTGTGTGTGTGTGTGTGTGTGTGTGTGTGTGTGTGTGTGTGTGTGTGTGTGTGTGTGTGTGTGTGTGTGTGTGTGTGTGTGTGTGTGTGTGTGTGTGTGTGTGTGTGTGTGTGTGTGTGTGTGTGTGTGTGTGTGTGTGTGTGTGTGTGTGTGTGTGTGTGTGTGTGTGTGTGTGTGTGTGTGTGTGTGTGTGTGTGTGTGTGTGTGTGTGTGTGTGTGTGTGTGTGTGTGTGTGTGTGTGTGTGTGTGTGTGTGTGTGTGTGTGTGTGTGTGTGTGTGTGTGTGTGTGTGTGTGTGTGTGTGTGTGTGTGTGTGTGTGTGTGTGTGTGTGTGTGTGTGTGTGTGTGTGTGTGTGTGTGTGTGTGTGTGTGTGTGTGTGTGTGTGTGTGTGTGTGTGTGTGTGTGTGTGTGTGTGTGTGTGTGTGTGTGTGTGTGTGTGTGTGTGTGTGTGTGTGTGTGTGTGTGTGTGTGTGTGTGTGTGTGTGTGTGTGTGTGTGTGTGTGTGTGTGTGTGTGTGTGTGTGTGTGTGTGTGTGTGTGTGTGTGTGTGTGTGTGTGTGTGTGTGTGTGTGTGTGTGTGTGTGTGTGTGTGTGTGTGTGTGTGTGTGTGTGTGTGTGTGTGTGTGTGTGTGTGTGTGTGTGTGTGTGTGTGTGTGTGTGTGTGTGTGTGTGTGTGTGTGTGTGTGTGTGTGTGTGTGTGTGTGTGTGTGTGTGTGTGTGTGTGTGTGTATATATTTGCATACACTTCCGTTTGGATGTTCCGCACCTACAGGGTCAGGGAAGCATTTTTTCGGTAGGGAAGAAACGTCATAGGGTAAAGGAGGGGCTGGAATCGACTGCACACACATAAAATCTTTGAAAAATTGCTATTTTCGCTATTAAAATTAGGCTTTTGTAAAATTTTCAGTCAACCTCTTTGTTAGGAAGCAATTAGCATCCGCCGGAAGTGGAAATGGCTCATAAAAAGGAAGAGAGGGCGCGCTCTTCATTTTTTGGTGATCGGTTTTCGGTAATTATGCAAAGTCAATACTTTCATAGGTCCTAGACGGGGCCAGGGTTGAAAAGCCGCGAAGCGGTTTTTCAACCCTGGTTACTTCTAAATTTGGACTTTTTTTCACTTTTTATTCCCAAAATCGGCAGAAACCGGCCTGAAAATGACAATTTTTCGGCAAATTACGGAAATTGGCATGCTAATTGCGAGAACATAGCTAAAAATCGGTACCGGCGTCGCCAAAAAAATAGAGTTTTTTAGCTGTAATTGTTTTGATTTACAATATTTGGACACCCTGTATTTTAGCGATACCTCGAGAGCCACTGTCAGGCGATCTGCCTAACTCAGAATTGTGGTTATTTTATGGTCCGATACACCCCTTTGCAAAGTATGGATGTAACATGTAATACGTCCAAATGCCGGAGGGGTGCTTTATGTGGGGACACTCTGCACGCCCACTGAACACACCGGCATATAGCGCTCATGGGCGTCGCGTATCCGCGAGATCTCGTCCTGATCATCGACTTCATTCAAACGTCTGCCCAGCACCAGTTTTTCCACTTCTTTCTAAAATCGTGTAATAATAATCATGCATCAACTATAATAATTTTGCCGTGGTCTTTTTCCGTCCGTGTGAAGCCGAATTCAACTCGAAGGGGAAAGGAGCTAGAGCTCAGGTCTCTTCGGATTCGACGAGAGCACGGTCGGAAACCACCATAATGATAACAAAAGTAGAAAAAGTTTTCGATTAAATATTAAATTTAACTTGTGACCCGCTTACAAGGAAACGTTTTTGAGGGACATCCCAGATTGGTAATCAAAGCTAGCTCATTGGATGGAAAAAAAATTCTGAACAAGATGGCGTTTTCCAAATTTCCTTAATCGCCGACATGTTCGAGTTTGCAAAAATTCCGAAAAAATTTAAAAAAACCAGGGTTGAAAAGCCGCTCGGCGGCTTTTCACCCCTGGGCCTCGTCTAGGTACGATCACAAAAATAAATACTTTGCATATTCTGCCCAAATCCCGCTAACAAAAATGGGAAATCTCCTCTGTAGCCTGGTTTTATAGGCAATATCCACTTCCGGCGCATGCAAATTTTGCCTAACAAGTGTCCTTTCACAAAAACCAAAATTTAATGTCGAAAATCGTAAATTTTGAAAAATCTAATAAGTCGGCAGTCATCTCCACTTCATTACGCATCAAATGACGTATCAAACATGTCCGAAAACTTCTTCCCTGACCCGTTATGAGCGGAACATACATCCGGAAGTGGATGCAAATCTACACAGACACACGCACACTAGTTTTTATATATAGTAGGATTACAATTTTTGGCCGAAAATTCGCAAAAATGGCCCAAAATTCATCAAAATCGGGCCCGATTCGGGCCGAACGGGCCCGGCACAAACACCCGGGCCCGGCCCGGATCTCCAAATCCAGGCCCGGGCCCTGCCCGTTGTCAAGGCCTGCTTATAGCCTCGCTCGGAGACCCCGATCGGCATGCCGGCGTGCTCTATTGGTGGTGCGCCTGCCTAACAAAGTTTTGAATTTTTTTACGCACGGGTTCGATGCCCAATTTAAGGAAAACTTTTGCTTTTCTAATCGATCATACTCGAATCGTTTCGACAGTATTCAAAACGTAAAAAGAAAGCGAATTACGATGGGAAGCTCAGCGGTTAAGGAGATTCCTGTGGCACTCTTGCAAACCTTTTCTCAACGTGTTTAGAAATTCCTGCTGTTCCTAGTTGTTGTTTTTGTTTGACCAGAAATCGTAGCCAATCGGGTGAGGAAGCAAAAAGCCAAAGTTTTCGCCAACTCTGAATCGAATCTGCGCGTAAAAAACCCAAAAGTTTCATAGGCAAGCGCACTCCCAATTGGTCACGCCGGTATGCCGATCGGCGTCTCTGAGCGAGACTATAAGGCCACTCTCCAAGTAAGCCGAAATGGCGGATCAGACGGAAAATAACTTCAAATTAGTCGTTAAAATTATCCTTCTCGAACGTGCCGGCGATTAAAGGGCTAGTTCAGCCAATAAAACAAAAGACGTTCCGCGGCCGGGGGTCGAACCCTCTCTGCGTTTTTGTGTCTGCGCCTCTCTCATTTCCCCGATGTCTAATAGCTGCCGTAATGGGGGACTGTTCGGGCGCACTGTGCCTACGTCCACAGTTTCCCAAGGTACCAGCCCAAGCTCTAAAAGTTGAACTAGCCCTTTAAGCAATTTTGGAAAACGCCATGTTGTTCAGAATTTTTCTCTATCTCTCTTTTTTCACGAAGTGGCTGTAGTCAGCTGATAGAACGGAGCAAAATTACCTTGAGCACTTTCGTTTCGCCCCGTCTCGGGTTTCGAAAGTTGATTGTGTAGATGGTGCCGGGTGTTAGTTCTGCACCTCTGGACAGAATTTCCTAAAATCACCTTGTTTCCACCAAACCAATAGTGATTTTACGACCATGTTTTTTTTGGGTTTTTTTGCGTTATCAGGGGGGACAAAATTTTTCTTAAAATCCATTTTTTTCAAATACGGATAGCGGGACTATTATTTTCAAACATAAAAAATTTACAAATTTTTATGGTAAGATGCATAAAAAAAAAATCGATTGTTCAACCATAGGCAAATGTCGAAAAATCCCGAAAAACGAGCTGCGATCGACCGAAAAAGGCCTTTTTAATTAATTTAAAAATCAGGGTCACGGCAATGCAGGTTTTTCGGGTTGAAATTAAATCCCCTAGTATAATCTTTGTCGCTCTATCCGATGGAATGCATGAATAGGTACCACGAGGCCGCAGAAGGTCATATCGGTCCCCCTTCCCGTTATTTGCCCTCCCCCCCCCCCCGTTCAGCGACTTTTACCTCACATGTCTGCTCTTGATTGGGGCAGCTGATATTGAGTTCAATTGAGCATTGCGCTTTAGGGTTTTTTTTTGGATTCCGAGAGTTAACCGATAGACAAACCCGAAGGATCCGCAAGCAATCATCCACCCCGCCACCATCACACACGAATGCTCGCGTTGCCCATTTTGCCAGTTCAATCCGCTTTGCCAATTGCTCGTCTGCCATCCCCTAAAAGTATACAATGGTGCTTGAGACCGCCAAACGCCAAACGCCAATTTCCCAAAATCCGGACAGTCAGAAACCTCAATTTTAGAAACAATTATGGGTAAACGACCGGAAATATGACATTCTGGCTGTCGGCATTTGTTTTTCAAGTTGCTGTTTTTTAGGGTTTCTGTGCCCGGACACTTCCCCTATGATTTGAGGCCCCAAAACCGGTTGGCCCGGTCAGGATGAGTGTTTTTTTCCAGTATTAGACCAAAATGGAACAAGCCTGAAAAAAAATTTATATACAAACTTAGATTTTCGGCGAGTTGGTTTTCGGCGAGATGGTCCGATACCGGTAAAGCCTATATAAAGGGACCCAGGAGCGCTTTTCATTTTTTTTTGTCTTATCGAAATCCAGAAAAATCATGCAACGTGGAGAATATTGTAGGGTAAGACGGGGTCAGGGTTGACCAGTCGCGACGCGGCTTTTCAACCCTGGTTTAAAGGGCACGTTCAGGGACATTTTTTTGGAAAAAAGCAAAGGTTTTTGCCGCGGCCGGGGGTCGAACCCGGGACCCCCGCTCGGGAGGCGCGGATGGATACCAGTCAGCCACAGCTACAACCTGGCGAGGGGCCGAGGGGCGCCCCACGCCGCAAAGGAGCGGAATGGCCTGTCCCAGCACGGGCAGGCAGTGCGCGCGGTCCCCACGTCCATAGGGTGTACACGTTGGGACGAGTACACGGCCCCTCCCTGAACGTGCGCTTTAACGATTAAAATACAAACGACATCCGGATTTTGATGTTTGCATCGGTTTGCCCGCTACATAATTGATCACGACTCGAATTTTCGGGACCATTACATTTCCGCAACGACATTTCAGCAACGTTTGAAAAGAGTGTGGAGGGAGGACAGGGACACTCGCCTCTCGCCGCACTCTTTTCGACAGTTGCTGAAATGTCATGGTCCCGAATTTTCAGAAGATTTAAAGCTGTGATCCCCGACCGGATAACTTTTTGACCGCTACTTTCAACGGGGTGTCCCAGTAAAAAAAGGTGACGCTGGCATTTTGCTATTTCAAATCCGATCGATGTGAAATTTTTAACAGAGCTGCGGAAGGGAAATTGAAATGTTCACAAAAACTTTCAGCCCGATCGGTACAGTAGTTTTCGGGTTTTTGCATAAATGCGGTTTTTCCAACACGTGCGCTTCATTTATTCGACTATCTTTTTGGGGGTTTCATCAATTAACATAAATGTCCGGATCTAAATCCTTCATTCTTCCAAAACATTGGGGTTGCGAATACCTTGTTAAAGTTACTTAAAGGGGCTACGAAATGCCAAAAATGAGCGACGGCCCGAAAATCGGAGCCCTGTACGTCGGAGGCCTCTGTACGCCCAGGGGCCGGGAAGCTCGCAAAATTTGAAATTGCCTGTTGTCACCTCGAAATCACGTTCTCGGCTGTTTCTGGGCCAAATTTGATGATTCAAACACCAAAACTATTTAAAATTGAGTGAGGATTTCAAAAATTGGCTCAGAATGCGCGAATTATAGTGTTTTCACAAAGAAACCGGGCAAAAACAACTTCGCGCCAAAATCGAAAGTGTGAGGGCTCTTGTCTCGCAGCGCCCGCTGGCAATTTGCCAGAAATCAATGAGCCCTCCCAAAAGGGCTTTGATTTGGCAGTTCAGAGCCCCTTTAAATAGCCTTTTGCCATGCCGAATTTCGCGACATAAAAAAATTTCCTGGGATAACCAAGGGTCGGCGCCAGGCCTTGACAACGGGCCGGCCCAAAAGCTAAAATCTAAGGCCCGGCCCGGCCCGTTGTCATATTCCAAAGCTCTTCCGTAAAATCCGGCGGAATCCAGGTTAAAAACGTCAAGTAAAGTTTATTTTTGCTATGACTCGAAAACTACTGTACGGATCGGGCTCAAAGTTTTTGTGAACATTTTAATTTCCCTTCCGCATCTCTGTTGAAAATTTCACGTCGATCGGATTTGAAATAGCAAAATGCCAGCGTGACCCTTTTTATTGGGTCACGATCGAAGATCGGAAATCGTGTTCCTCAAATAAACCTGACAACTTGCTGTATTTGCCAAAGTCAGCCCGGCAACTACAGCACGTGAAAATACAATAAACCCACCTCGTGCAGTCCGTAGAGAGTCCATACCTAAAAATAATTGTTGCTCGGAAGTGGGAAGCGGTAAGAGTGGGAAACCTATTAATGCGCCGAGTATTATAAGTCTGGGTTTTTTTAGCTAATTTTTGCTGGTCCAAAGTGGTCCGGCATTAATTACAGTACGGCATTATTAGGAAGCATAGCTAAAAAGTTACGAAGGGGGTAAACTAGACTTTAGCATGGGATGCAGAAAAGCCATGTCCGCGATGGGATTTGCTATTACAAAATGCATAAAATGACGATGCCTAAAATTTCAGAACGCCTAAATTTCATAATGTCTCAACCTACAGCGAGACGTTTTTGAGTGTCGTCGGAACCTCGGGACAAGACCAAGCCTTTCTTGTGCAGACAATGTGTAATTAACAGCCGGTACAGCCGGTACAGCCCATTTTAGACAAAGCCAGCTGGTGCATCTTGTTCAGCAAAAATTCTCTATCAATTAAGCTACTAACTCAATAATTTTGGAATTATATTGATGCGGCTTACATTACGAATTCGGAAATTTATAGATTCTGTAATTTAGGCACTTTGAGAATGCATTCCAAAATTTATGCATTCTAAACTTTATGTATTCTGAGATTTATGCATGGCGAGTTTGGACATTATGGAATTACGACATTCTGATTTTACGCATTCTGATTTTAGATGCGCCGATAAATATTCTGTAGTTTTGCCATCGGATGGATTCAATTTCAGCCCGAAAAACTACATTTATAAAACTTATTTATTATACATTTATTGATAAAACTTTTTGGGAATCTGTCAAAATCTCGAAAATCAGAATCTCGAACTTGCAGAATCGAATTTTCAGAACCTCGAAATTTACATGGTCTAAATCAGCATTATAGGCGGCGAAAATTGCACGCATACGTCCTGAACCCACTACGCATATTTCGAGATCCTGAAAATTCGAGATTTTGATAGGTATGCAAACTTCTTAGCTAAAAAAATTACTCATTTTAAATTATGATATTTTCGGCTGGAAGTCTATCCATTAGTATATTTTTGGGTGCTCTATCGAGCGACATAGGCAAAATGTCGAAAAAATCCCGAAAAACGACGTTCCTTCCCGTTATCCCAGCTGCGATCGACCGGAAACGGTCTATTTTAATTGATTCAAAAATCACGGTCACGGCAATGAAGTTTTTTTCGGGCTGAAATTAAATCTCCTAGTGTAATGTTTGACTCTCTATACGATGACATGCATGAATAGGTACCACGAGGCCGCATAGGGTCTTATCGTCCGCCCCCGTTAAAGGGATACCCAATGTTTTGGCAGCAAATATATAGTTATATATTCCGGGCAGTACAACTGACGCTCGAATTCCGCGCGGTAACGGGGGGCCCATTGCCGCACGAAATTCGGACCCTTTCCCTCTTGTGGCGTCCCCATGGGACCCAATGGCTTGCCACTATGGCCTAATGGATAGCATCCAGGCGTACAAAACGGGGGTCCCGGGTTCGACCCCCACCCGCGACATGGTTTTTGCTTTTTGACTCTCGGAAAGGTTGGGCATCCCTTTAAGCGACTTTTACCGCACGCGCATGCACGCCGTAGCGTTCTGCTCTTCTCTCGCTATCCACCATCCATCCCCCCCACTCTGGTCGCTGACAGGCCAGACTCCAAACAAGGAAATATGCAAGTTGACTTACGTCAATGAAATTATTTGCCACAGACTCCGGTCTGCATCTGAGAAATTTAATGATCCCGGAAATGGCGTATGCATTAGAACCCGTCAGATCGCAGCGGCCGACGTGTCGAAGGGAGGCGACGAGCGGCTCGATCTACAGGGTGTCCAAATCAAAAAAAGCCGCTGCTCGGCGTTTGACCGTCTTCTATCCGTTGGAGTTGAACTTTTTTCCGGCAATGGTAACCCATTGGGGGGGGGCAATGTTCTCAAGAAAAAACACACAAAACAAGGTTTGTGAGGTGCCCAACTCTACCTGTTGAAGTGACCGCTTCCTCTGTCGCCGGCCGAGCGGTACATCCGGTAGACCGAATGCCCGCATCCACTAGATTTCGGATATTCGAAGTTCACGGCTCCCAAGCGTCAGCTCAACGGCGCCAGCCAAAAGGCGCCCCTCATTTCGGCTAGTCTGCTAGTGGACTCAAAAACCGTCAGCAAAAAAAAAAAATCTAGATCAGAAGTCTCGATTGCCAGGCTCGATTTTGACGCACCACTATGAAAAGAAAGAGCAAAGTCCCTTCTATTTTTTGAGCGATCAATTAGGTTACAGAAGGGAAAGTTACAGCGTGTTGAAAGTAGAAAACTCCCCCCGTTTTGCGTTCTATTGTTTTGGTGTTTTGGAGCGTGGCGTAACCTAGCCCCCGTCTCCCCTCTCGTGCGCGTTTTTACTAAAGGATGAATAGCCGCGGAGCTGCTTTTATGTCACATTATTTCAGGCTGAAATCAATTCTCTTAGTATATTTTTCGTGGCCCTATCGAATGGCGTTTGCGAGCTCCCACAGTAAATTAAAAAATATTACAATAATGAGTCCCCCCTTATTTTATCCCCCCCCGGTTATCCTATAAGTGCCGCGATTGTAACCCTCGAAATCAGATTTTTTTTGGCTTTGAGAGTGGAAAATTCGAAATCAGCAGGTAATTTTAGATATAGTAAGTTGACAACTAAATATTTGCCAGCCAGGGGTTTTCAGGAAATCGGCCTAGAAAGCCGAAAAATGGACGTGATTTAATGGATTTGGTATCAGAATCTCGCATTTCATAATTTAGCAATTTCAGAATCTCGCATTTTCAACAACTTAGCATTTTCACAATTTCGCACTGCCTACGGACTAGAGTGTGTCGTTTGCAAATACAAATCCACTTTGAATAAATAAAGCCGGTGCTAATGCACTTGGGGGCGGGCAGTCCAAAATTGGTAGTAAGGGGTTACGAGACGCTCCGCTTAAGTTACTTGGTTTTCGGCTTAAGCCTAGGCTTAACTTAGCTTTAACTAAGCTTACCTTAAGCTTAGGCTTAAGCTTAAGCCCAAGCTAAGCTTAGCTTGGCCCAAAGCTCAGCTCAGGCTTTGTTTGTATGAAGCTAAGTCTAGGCTTAGGCTTGGCTTAGGTTTTCCGGAGGCTTCGAGTTTAAAAAACGGCATTTGGAGCATCTTGTAGTCAAAATTCGGACTGCCCCCCCCAAGTGCATTAGCACCATTAATCCAAATAACGGATATTCAAATAATCCAGAACCGTTATTTGGATAACCGTTCTCCCGGAGTGCCGATTCAAATATATTTAAACATGTTCAAATAAACCGAGCTTTGTCAAACCGCTCTCCTTTTGACAGAACCTAGTCAAATCTTTCATTCAAATAAGAAATGTCGAATTTCGAGACGGGTTGGGCTAAAATATCAACCGCAAAATATCGCACAGTCCTGCAAACCCGTTTTGCAGAATGCCGACATCAAAAATATCGACAACAAAAATGCAGACACAAAAATTTTCTATATAGATGTCAGCATTGCATTTCGAAACAAAACATCCCGTCGGCATTTTCGCGTTTCGGCATTTTCAAGTCGGCATTCTGACAGTTGTTATATTGCGCTTGGCGAGCCGATAGGCACTTTGGCTGTCTACCGCTAATTCCGATCACCGAAAAACCGGAAACCCTAACAATCCCGAAATACCGAAAAATACCGTCATTTTTTTTACTATTCGGCATTTTAGCATCTAGAAAATGGCCCGTGTTGATATGCTAACATCAACAAAGGCCCTGTTGAAATGTGGTGCGATTTTTCAAATTTCGTTGAGCTTGTCCAGCTCGGATTTATTTGAATAACCAGCGCCCAAAACCCGCTTCGCGGGCCTTGGGCGCTGGAATGCCGCCTTTGCATGAACAATTTGACTTTTCCATAGCTCGGGTCCTTCGGACCCTCTCCCCCTACCGCCCACACACGCGCGTGCAACCGGGAAGAATGAGGAAACTTCTATTTTTTCACATTATGCAAACTACCCTCAAAAATGAGTAAACCCGGCTTTAACTTTGTAAACTTGTATTTTATCGCAATTCTGAAAACGCCATCGGAAGGAGGAGGGTCGATTCCCCCGGGTGACGAAGAATTAGCGCATTTTATCCAGGGGATGGCCCTCAAATCGGGCCTCGAAAGTGACATCCACACACACACAGAGATACACCCCAAAATTATATAAGGTAGGATGTTCAAATATACATATTTGAATCGGAGCGAAGGTGGTTCCGTTATTTGACCGATTATTTGAAGAATTTCCGGGATGCCTTCAAATAATTCATTTGAGCGGGCTCGACTATCCTACCTTATATAATTTTGGAGTGTATCTCTGTGTGTGTGTGTGTGTGTCCGTCGCCAGGGAGGGCTACTTTGCATAATTCCAAAAAATACAAACTTCCTCATTCTTGCAAGTTGCACGCGCGGGTGTGGTCGGAGGAAGGAAGGGGTCCGAAGGACCCAAGCTATCGGAAAGTCAAATTTCTCATGCAAAGGACGCATTCCAGCGCCCAAGGCCCGCGAAGCGGGTTTTGGGCGCTGGTATACAAATAATTATTCAAACACGACACACTCTACTACGGACTAACTGCATTTCCGGAGCTACCCTGGATGCCCGAAAAGCCCTGAAAATGTGAGATTCTGCAACTGCGAGATTATGAAAGAGTCCCGATTTACTGGTGTCAGTTACGGTCTACCGAAGGACGCACCCCCCCATACATCCAGTTCCCCGAGCTTCGCCGCATGTCCATGTCCACAAAGGGACTCGGGTAGATTGACTGAAATCGTATCGATTAATTGGGAATTGCTGTCAGAATGTCGAAATTTCACAATGTCGAAATTTCATAATGTCGAAATTTCATCACGTCGAAATTTCATAATGACGAAATTTCATAATGTCGAAATTCAGAATGTCGAAATTGACATAGGCCAATATTACCGGTGAAACCGCCAAATCCTAGCCAAAAAATTTTTTCCACTTTCTATTTTTTTATCTTATTTCACGACAACATTTTTTTGCCTAGAATTCGGGGACTCACACTCACCTATGAAATTTCGACATTATGAATTTCGACATTCTGAACATAAGCCATTAATTGGCGATAGCGCTACTTTCGGCTACGGTTTACTGATTTCCAGTCATTTCGCATAATCTTCATTTCGCATACCGCCATTGCGCATAATTGTGTTTTGCATAATTTTTATTCCGGAACGGTGATTTCGCATAACGCTTATTTCATACCAGGGTTGAACAACCGCTTCGCGGCTTTTCAACCCTGGCCCCTTCTTCTCCAATGATATTCTTGGCTTTGCATAATTTTCCTGGATTCGGATGACGAAAAATGGAAAATGCTCTTGCCGTCTCTTTAAATAGGCTGCCGCGACTTCCGGTGCATGCTAACTTGATCCTAACAAATTGGGTGTCCGATTTTCCATGAAAAACTTAATTTTAGTGTCGAAAATATCATATTTTGCAAAATCTAATATATGTGCAGTCATCTCTAGCCCATTACGCACCTAATGACGTATCGAACATACCCCTAAGTACTTCCCTTCTTGAGATACTACTGGAACACGGTGACGGAAGTTGCATGCAAATGCACACACACACACACACAGACACTATTTTTTTATATATAGTAGGATAACGCTTATTTCGCATAATTTTGATTTCGCCTAACCGCCATTTCGCATAATTTCCGCTATTGGCAGCCGATGGTATATATAAAACTCTATCTTAAAAGGCACGTTCAGGGACGTTTTTTTTCGAAAAAAGCAAAGATTTTCGCCGCAGCCGGGGGTCGAACCCGGGCCCTCCGCTCGGGAGGCGCGGATGGATGCCAGTCAGCCACAGCAATAACCCGACGAGGGGGCGAGGGGCGCCCCACGGCGCAAAGGAGGGGGAATTACCAGTCACAGCACGGGCAGGCAGTGCGCGCGGTCCCTACGTCCATAGGGTGTATACGTTGGGACGAGTACACGGCCCCTCCCTGAACGTGCGCTTTAATAATCAGCAACCGATGAAAAACAAGCTACCTGCGCGGTTTTTTGCCCCCTTCCTTGCAGATATCCCAAGCTTGCTCAAAACCTATGCATTACCCATGGGTATACGTCTGTTTTGAGGGGCTTTGCCAAAAATCCTACGTTGCAGTTAGTATCTATGTGGAAACTAGCAAATCTGACCGCAAGCCTATGTCAAAAGCATTACTTTGACTGCAGATCTGAACAAACAAACTGAACCGTAGCCAAAAAGCTTTAGCTTTTGAGCTTCGAGGGCCGGGGGTGTAATCTTGCTTCGTCACGGCGGTACCAACAAAACTTACCCCTATCCAGGAGGTGTTCAGTCTCAATATAAATGAATGGATGGAGCCAATCCGTTGGAGCAGTCGATATAACGGACGGAAGAAACGAGCCCATCGCACGCGATACGCTCTAAAGTATCGAATGCTCCTATTGACGGCTGGATAAAACTGAGCGTTATTCTTTCCCAATCATATCCCCCATTAAATAAACATAAGCGCAACACGGAGAATTTTTCGAGCTATCAACCTTGGTGTGAGTGAAATTTGAAAATAAAAATCCACTGAATACTGTCACCAACTTCTTTGGTGTGGGTGGTGGAGAGAAAAAATGAAAAGAAAAGTTAAAGGGATAGGGGCAGCATAAGGCAATCGATTACGCACGAGAAAGAAAATATCTCTGCGCCTCTCCTCTGGGCGCCCTCTCTCGCCGCTGCATCTGTTGAACCCCCCCTTCCCAAGGGGGGTTCAACAGATGCCGTCCTCATCTTTTTAATGTAGTCCTTTGGGATGCATAATGGAAGCTTTCGACCAAAAAGCAAAAATAAAATTCGTGAGCGGATCCGTACCAGCGTTACCATTCCCAGACGCCGACCACTAACCCACAAGACTACCTGAGCACGGCGGTTGGGGTGTGAGGAGGGCTTATGAAGGTATCGCCAAAAAAACTTTAAACCGCTGTAACTTTATTAAAAAAAGGTATCCTCAGCTAAAAGTTACATCAATCGATTCGTCTCGGCGAATAATAAGATGCGCGTGCTCCTCACCATTGAATACACCAGATGGTTACAGTCGCTTCGCGACTGCAACCATCTGGCCTTCGGGCTACCCTACATGTACCACTCCACCACATTCTTTCCCACCTCCATCAATACCCCTGATAGCCGAAATCCCCTTCAAAAACTACTTCGATACCTTCCCGATGGTTTAAGATACCTCCCCTAGCCGAAATCCCCTTAAAAAACAAAAATAACGACCGACCGGATGGAATGAGAGAAAAAAGAAATGAAATCCCCCCGCGAAAATTTTCATCCACGAAACGCGCGCGACCTGGCTCACTATGTCCAAAATCACCCCAACCTCCGTCCCCCACCCCTTTTACTAAGGAAAAAATTTGCAAAGTTAATTTTAATAATTTAAACTAAAACTTTTTCATAATTTTTTTTATCAGTTTCGGGGTTTCTGATGGCGCTCTATCCGAATCCGAAGAGAGCTGAGCTCTAGCTCCTTTCCCCTTCGAGTTGAATTCGGCTTCACACGGACGGACAGACGGACGGACGCGTCAAGAAAATTATTATAGTTGATAATTCCCCCCTCCCCGTTAACACGGAAACACCTAATTCCGTTTGGACGGGTTGCCGCTCCGTTGCATAAAGGCATCCTAGCTAAACTTACCGCACGGGCAGCCGTCCACTAGGCAGCACGTTTCCAGACCGAAATTTATCTGGTTCGTATGACGTATACATCGAGAAACCGGGCTCTTCACCATTCGCCCCCAATCTAATAAGGAGTGCTTTTTCGAGTCATCCGGGAAACGGCTTGAAAGATAGCTCATTCGATAGAGAATTCAATTCTGAACAAGATGTACTTGTTCATTTTTGCAACATAGCAAGCCCTGGTTTTATCACATTCAAAAACTAAGAAACTGAATTTTTGTACCCGTTTTGTCTTTGTATCTCTGTGGAAAGTTTTGTATCTTCCGGTTGCGACTTTAAAAAACCAACATTTTGTCGTGGTGGACGTGAAATATTTGATTGCTAACAGTGCTGGCACACACAGCGATCCCGCCACGGCTTTGCACCATGAACTCCAGTCGACTTGCGTGCAGCTGAATAAATCATATTGCGAGATGCCGAGAGCGTTTAGACTTAGCGAGAGTGCGAACGATAGAGAGAAGCGAGGGAAGGAGAGAGAGAGAAAGAGAGAGAGCGAGAGAGAGAGAGAGAGAGAGAGAGAGAGAGAGAGAGAGATTGAACAAGCTACG
Organism: Mesorhabditis spiculigera; assembly: GCA_958295435.1. Lineage (NCBI taxonomy): Eukaryota > Metazoa > Nematoda > Chromadorea > Rhabditida > Rhabditidae > Mesorhabditis > Mesorhabditis spiculigera. The sequence continues at coordinate 182,421 of CATQJA010000209.1, forward strand.
CCCAGGCTTTTGGCAATTTAGAAAAGGTTACCGACCGCTTGGCACCCGGCATCCGGCATTTCTCCGCTTATCCGAAGTATATCCACCTGGCCCGGCAGCAAGCCGGTGCATTAATCAATCTTCTAGAAAAAAATTCTGATCCCGATACCATTCCTCCCTTTAAACATATTGAAATTTGTACACCGCAGCCGACCCAGGCATACCTGAATTCTTTCGTCGTCTTGTGTAAAGAAATCAGTTCATCTGGATCGAGTCTGTCGAGGATGTGAAAGATTTGTTGTCGCGATAGCAGTTTGATATCAATGTTATTTGCCATTCCTAAAATGCTGCAATTAGAGTGTCGTTTGCAAATACAAATCCACTTTGAATAAATAAATCCAAATAACGGATTGCCACTAGTATTCAAATAATCCAGAGCGCCGCCAGAGTGCATTGGTAGGTTCGTGAGACAGATGGTAATTCCTCTCTATTAAGGTCAATTGGCGGATGGGTCATTCCTGCAAATTTTGCGGGAATTTTGGCGGATCAGGCTGGATGGGCGGATATCTCCCTCTTAGGGCATCTGCCCATCGGCGCGCTTTCGAAACCTGGACCATGAATGCCGTATAAACCTCCCAAAACAGCAAGCACACAAAAACTCGTTTTTGAGTCTTCGCAGGGGCAACAAATATTCGATTTTTCGACCCAAAATGGCCAAAATTCGACTTTCCTGACCTTTTTGATTTTTTCTTGAAATCCTACTATATATAAAAAAATAGTGTTTGTGTGTGTGTGTGTGTGTGCCACTTTGCATGCAACTTCCGTCAGGGTGTCCGGAGGATATCTCAAAGGGGGAAGGGTATTAGGCTACGTATGATACGTCATTAGGTGCGTAATGGACTGGAGATGACTGCACGCATATCAGATTTAGCAAATTATGCTATTTTCGACATTAAAAATCTATTTTTGTTGAAAAATCGGACAGCCTCTTTGTTAGGAATTAATTAGCATACGCCGGAAGTGGCGGCAGCTTATATAACGACGGAGATGGCGCATTTTTCATTATTTCTCATCGAAATTCGGCCGAATATGCAAAGTGCAAGATATCATCGGTTCAGACGGGGCCAGGGTTGAAAAGTCGCGAAGCGGCTTTTTCAACCCTGGTATGTTTATAAATTATTAAAAACAGTATAGTATAGCACATCCTTATGAAACGGAATTGCCTTTGGGCAAGGATGGTCGGGGTGGGGCGCGCTTTAGGGGTCGGTAAGGGCGAGAGCGTGTGGGCTGGGGAGAGAGGACAGACGGCGAGGGGGCAGAGATCGGCGGCCTAAAGAATGCCTACTGGTCTGCTAGGCTAAAATAGATTAATCCCATTGGTTTTAGTTATTAAAATTGCGATCCTGCGATCAATTTATTTGCCCACATCTTGGTATTGGCATGATTATTTCTCTTCCAGAATTCGCATAATTGGATGGCAACGAAACATTTATTTGGAACTTGGGTTGGTCGGACTTATTCGAACTGCTCTTCAAGGTCAAGGATGCCCACAATAAAAACTGGCAAACGAACCGTAGAACTAAAATAGGTTTTTAAATATTTTCGTTTCTGATTTCGGTTTAGGTGAAAAATGCGTCCTCCCTCCTTTTTCATAAGCTCCTCCATTTCCTTTGTATGCTGGTGGCTTCGTACTAAGGAGGGGTAAACGCTATTTTTACAAAAACATTAATTTTAAGCGGATCAGGAAGGCCCGGATAAATGTTTGAACTTCACAATTAGCAGAAACTAGGGTCGCAAAGCAGCTTCGCGACTTTTCAACCCTGGCCCTGTCTGATCCCGTAATATTCTTCACTTTGCATAATTTTCGCGACTTTCGATGACAAAACCCTTTGTATAGGCTGCCGCAACTTCCGGCGTCTGCTAATTGTTTCCGAACAAAACGGGTTCTCGATTCTCGATTTAAAAACCTATTTTAGTTCTCCGGTTCGTTTGCCAGTTTTTATTGTGGGCATCCTTGACCTTGAAGAGCAGTTCGAATAAGTCCGACCAACCCAAGTTCCAAATAAATGTTTCGTTGCCATCCAATTATGCGAATTCTGGAAGAGAAATAATCATGCCAATACCAAGATGTGTTCAAATAAATTGATGGCAGGATCGCAATTTTAATAACTAAAACCAATGGGATTATAGTAGATATAATAGATATATAAATTATTCAACTTTTTAGCTTAATAAAGTAATAATTTTAAATTGTTTATTTCGGGAAAATTTTCGATAAATTTCGGGCTGACATTAAATCTCTTAGTCTAATTTCTTCGTAATAACGTGAAATTAAGCCATTTGGAGTTTAAATTCGCTAGAGTAGTATATCTTTTGAGTCTTAGTGTAGTACTACGATATATCCCGATTAATCTAAGAAAAAATCCTGTTGCGCTTACATAAAAATTCAAAAAGCAAAAAAAATGACACCGGGCGGGGTCGAACCCGGACCGATTTCCTGGTTGGGGGGCTTAATCAACAAAAGACCAAATTTTTAAGGAGGGTTGTTTCAGGGTTCGTTTGCCAGTTTTTATTGTGGGCATCCTTGACCTTGAAGAGCAGTTCGAATAAGTCCGACCAACCCAAGTTCCAAATAAATGTTTCGTTGCCATCCAATTATGCGAATTCTGGAAGAGAAATAATCATGCCAATACCAAGATGTGGGCAAATAAATTGATGGCAGGATCGCAATTTTAATAACTAAAACCAATGGGATTAATCTATTTTAGCCTGGCAGACCAGTAGGCATTCTTTAGGAAATTTAGGTTCTTTCGCGTTATCGGTGGGGGGGGGGAGTGTTTATGGGAGGCGGGGAGAAATTTTTTCTTAAGAACAAATTTTTTTAAATATAAATAGCGCAATTGTTTCTAAACTGTTTTTTTTTACTATCCCTAAACGTAAAAAAGTATATAAAGGTTTATTCGTTTATAATTCGAGCACTGTCACCTAGGCTCGCTGATTCCGAACCCGAAAAATTGGAAAAATTGACGATACTTGGTATGGACTTCGATTTTAGTATGGGAAATAGTGAAAAATAGCCTACTTCAAACAGATGTAAGACGTCGTCTAGACAAAGCCTATCTTAATGAAATATAGAATTCGGATCAGAAAAAAAATTCTCTATTAGATAGGCCACTTCAAATTGATTAGAACTTCAAAATCAAAAAGAACGGCGTCGTGGCAAAACACTTCTCGGGGGCGAAAATTGACACTAAAGCTTCAATATCTCGAGTTTTAAAGATCAGTAGCAATTTTGGACAAAGAGGTGATGATCAGCGCCGTCGATTCAATCTTTGTGCAAATTTTCATCCAATTCTGAGTCCGGATTTATTCGGGCTTCCCTAGTGAAGCTAATCTCCTCGGTGACAGTGTTCGAATTATAAACGAATAAAATTTTAAATAAAATACAAGAAAACAATAAATAAAAAATAATAATAAAATTATAATTGATTAATAATCCCATTGGTTTTAGTTATTAAAATTGCGATCCTGCCATCAATTTATTTGAACACATCTTGGTATTGGCATGATTATTTCTCTTCCAGAATTCGCATAATTGGATGGCAACGAAACATTTATTTGGAACTTGGGTTGGTCGGACTTATTCGAACTGCTCTTCAAGGTCAAGGATGCCCACAATAAAAACTGGCAAACGAACCGTAGAACTAAAATAGGTTTTTAAATATTTTCGTTTCTGATTTCGGTTTAGGTGAAAAATGCGTCCTCCCTCCTTTTTCATAAGCTCCTCCATTTCCTTTGTATGCTGGTGGCTTCGTACTAAGGAGGGGTAAACGCTATTTTTACAAAAACATTAATTTTAAGCGGATCAGGAAGGCCCGGATAAATGTTTGAACTTCACAATTAGCAGAAACTAGGGTCGCAAAGCAGCTTCGCGACTTCACTGTCTGATCCCATGATATTCTTCACTTTGCATAATTTTCGCGACTTTCGATGACAAAACCCTTTGTATAGGCTGCCGCAACTTCCGGCGTCTGCTAATTGTTTCCGAACAAAACGGGTTCTCGATTCTCGATTTAAAAACCTATTTTAGTTCTCCGGTTCGTTTGCCAGTTTTTATTGTGGGCATCCTTGACCTTGAAGAGCAGTTCGAATAAGTCCGACCAACCCAAGTTCCAAATAAATGTTTCGTTGCCATCGAATTATGCGAATTCTGGAAGAGAAATAATCATGCCAATACCAAGATGTGTTCAAATAAATTGATGGCAGGATCGCAATTTTAATAACTAAAACCAATGGGATTATTAATCAATTATAATTTTATTATTATTTTTTATTTTTTATTTATTGTTTTCTTGTATTTTATTTTAAATTTTATTCGTTTATAATTCGAACACTGTCACCGAGGAGATTAGCTTCACTAGGGAAGCCCGAATAAATCCGGACTCAGAATTTGATGAAAATTTGCACAAAGATTGAATCGACGGCGCTGATCATCACCTCTTTGTCCAAAATTGCTACTGATCTTTAAAACTCGAGATATTGAAGCTTTAGTGTCAATTTTCGCCCCCGAGAAGTGTTTTGCCACGACGCCGTTCTTTTTGATTTTGAAGTTCTAATCAATTTGAAGTGGCCTATCTAATAGAGAATTTTTTTCTGATCCGAATTCTATATTTCATTAAGATAGGCTTTGTCTAGACGACGTCTTACATCTGTTTGAAGTAGGCTATTTTTCACTATTTCCCATACTAAAATCGAAGTCCATACCAAGTATCGTCAATTTTTCCAATTTTTCGGGTTCGGAATCAGCGAGCCTAGGTGACAGTGCTCGAATTATAAACGAATAAACCTTTATATACTTTTTACGTTTAGGGATAGTAAAAAAAAACAGTTTAGAAACAATTGCGCTATTTATATTTAAAAAAATTTGTTCTTAAGAAAAAATTTCTCCCCCGCCTCCCATAAACACTCCCCCCCCCCACCGATAACGCGAAAGAACCTAAATTTCCTAAAGAATGCCTACTGGTCTGCCAGGCTAAAATAGATTAATCCCATTGGTTTTAGTTATTAAAATTGCGATCCTGCCATCAATTTATTTGCCCACATCTTGGTATTGGCATGATTATTTCTCTTCCAGAATTCGCATAATTGGATGGCAACGAAACATTTATTTGGAACTTGGGTTGGTCGGACTTATTCGAACTGCTCTTCAAGGTCAAGGATGCCCACAATAAAAACTGGCAAACGAACCCTGAAACAACCCTCCTTAAAAATTTGGTCTTTTTGTTGATTAAGCCCCCCCAACCAGGAAATCGGTCCGGGTTCGACCCCGCCCGGTGTCATTTTTTTGCTTTTTGAATTTTTATGTAAGCGCAACAGGATTTTTTCTTAGATTAATCGGGATATATCGTAGTACTACACTAAGACTCAAAAGATATACTACTCTAGCGAATTTAAACTCCAAATGGCTTAATTTCACGTTATTACGAAGAAATTATACTAAGAGATTTAATGTCAGCCCGAAATTTATCGAAAATTTTCCCGAAATAAACAATTTAAAATTATTACTTTATTAAGCTAAAAAGTTGAATAATTTATACATCTATTATATCTACTATAATCCCATTGGTTTTAGTTATTAAAATTGCGATCCTGCCATCAATTTATTTGAACACATCTTGGTATTGGCATGATTATTTCTCTTCCAGAATTCGCATAATTCGATGGCAACGAAACATTTATTTGGAACTTGGGTTGGTCGGACTTATTCGAACTGCTCTTCAAGGTCAAGGATGCCCACAATAAAAACTGGCAAACGAACCGGAGAACTAAAATAGGTTTTTAAATCGAGAATCGAGAACCCGTTTTGTTCGGAAACAATTAGCAGACGCCGGAAGTTGCGGCAGCCTATACAAAGGGTTTTGTCATCGAAAGTCGCGAAAATTATGCAAAGTGAAGAACATCATGGGATCAGACAGTGAAGTCGCGAAGCTGCTTTGCGACCCTAGTTTCTGCTAATTGTGAAGTTCAAACATTTATCCGGGCCTTCCTGATCCGTTTAAAATTAATGTTTTTGTAAAAATAGCGTTTACCCCTCCTTAGTACGAAGCCACCAGCATACAAAGGAAATGGAGGAGCTTATGAAAAAGGAGGGAGGACGCATTTTTCACCTAAACCGAAATCAGAAACGAAAATATTTAAAAACCTATTTTAGTTCTACGGTTCGTTTGCCAGTTTTTATTGTGGGCATCCTTGACCTTGAAGAGCAGTTCGAATAAGTCCGACCAACCCAAGTTCCAAATAAATGTTTCGTTGCCATCCAATTATGCGAATTCTGGAAGAGAAATAATCATGCCAATACCAAGATGTGGGCAAATAAATTGATCGCAGGATCGCAATTTTAATAACTAAAACCAATGGGATTATTAATCAATTATAATTTTATTATTATTTTTTATTTTTTATTTATTGTTTTCTTGTATTTTATTTTAAATTTTATTCGTTTATAATTCGAACACTGTCACCGAGGAGATTAGCTTCACTAGGAAGCCTGAATAAATCCGGACTCAGAATTTGATGAAAATTTGCACAAAGATTGAATCGACGGCGCTGATCATCACCTCTTTGTCCAAAATTGCTACTGATCTTTAAAACTCGAGATATTGAAGCTTTAGTGTCAATTTTCGCCCCCGAGAAGTGTTTTGCCACGACGCCGTTCTTTTTGATTTTGAAGTTCTAATCAATTTGAAGTGGCCTATCTAATAGAGAATTTTTTTCTGATCCGAATTCTATATTTCATTAAGATAGGCTTTGTCTAGACGACGTCTTACATCTGTTTGAAGTAGGCTATTTTTCACTATTTCCCATACTAAAATCGAAGTCCATACCAAGTATCGTCAATTTTTCCAATTTTTCGGGTTCGGAATCAGCGAGCCTAGGTGACAGTGCTCGAATTATAAACGAATAAACCTTTATATACTTTTTACGTTTAGGGATAGTAAAAAAAAACAGTTTAGAAACAATTGCGCTATTTATATTTAAAAAATTTGTTCTTAAGAAAAATTTCTCCCCGCCTCCCATAAACACTCCCCCCACCGATAACGCGAAAGAACCTAAATTTCCTAAAGAATGCCTACTGGTCTGCCAGGCTAAAATAGATTAATCCCATTGGTTTTAGTTATTAAAATTGCGATCCTGCCATCAATTTATTTGCCCACATCTTGGTATTGGCATGATTATTTCTCTTCCAGAATTCGCATAATTGGATGGCAACGAAACATTTATTTGGAACTTGGGTTGGTCGGACTTATTCGAACTGCTCTTCAAGGTCAAGGATGCCCACAATAAAAACTGGCAAACGAACCCTGAAACAACCTCCTTAAAAATTTGGTCTTTTTTGTTGATTAAGCCCCCAACCAGGAAATCGGTCCGGGTCCGACCCCGCCCGGTGTCATTTTTTTGCTTTTTGAATTTTTATGTAAGCGCAACAGGATTTTTTCTTAGATTAATCGGGATATATCGTAGTACTACACTAAGACTCAAAAGATATACTACTCTAGCGAATTTAAACTCCAAATGGCTTAATTTCACGTTATTACGAAGAAATTATACTAAGAGATTTAATGTCAGCCCGAAATTTATCGAAAATTTTCCCGAAATAAACAATTTAAAATTATTACTTTATTAAGCTAAAAAGTTGAATAATTTATACATCTATTATATCTACTATAATCCCATTGGTTTTAGTTATTAAAATTGCGATCCTGCCATCAATTTATTTGAACACATCTTGGTATTGGCATGATTATTTCTCTTCCAGAATTCGCATAATTCGATGGCAACGAAACATTTATTTGGAACTTGGGTTGGTCGGACTTATTCGAACTGCTCTTCAAGGTCAAGGGAATGCCCACAATAAGAAACTGGCAAACGAACCGGAGAACTTTGCCAAAATAGGTTTTTAAATCGAGAATCGAGAACCCGTTTTGTTCGGAAACAATTAGCAGACGCCGGGAAGCAGGCAGCCTATATAAAGGGGTTTTGTCATCGAAAGTCGCGAAATTATGCAAAGTGAAGAATAT